>JAIPRN010004549.1:0-14374 GCA_025469175.1 Geopemphigus sp. TES_GeoC_2020
TAACAATAGTTTGTTATAATTACAGGTCGTTTTAGTAATTACGATTATGGAACAAACGGAAATTTAAAACATTATAATTCAAAGATTGTTCCGGAGTATAATATAAGTAAAATTACTGCACCGGCCATCATCTTATATTCAAAACAAGACAACATTGTGACACCGAAGGTAAATAAAGTTCCCTTGGTAACAATTGTAATCAGAAATTCCACGTTTTACGCAAAAATTGCGCAATTCACGTAACAATTGAACTTAAAAACGCTTACGAACAAAATTATGAATAACAATTTTCAACAACGATAACGGTTACGAGAAGGACGTATGTATTACATTCACGCGACTTTGAACCTAAAAGTTAATATTTTATTAATATTTTTAACGTGAAAACCCAGAAATTATTGGCATCTTTAATATGCCGTATTCGACTCAAAATTGATCGATATTCTTCAAAAAGTTTTTATATATTTATGTATTATTAAACGCGAATTTGTTGTAAATCCTATACATTCCTTATTGCGCTTTAAAATTTCAGATACTCTTAAAATAATCTATATCGTTTATATGATATGTACATTACACAATGAATGTTTGAAATGTTTGATAAACAAAAACAACTTTATTCGTCTACATTTTTCTATACACTTTCGTGGCCCAACACTTGTTCAAAGATCTTTTAAATTTTTTATTCATCTTAAAAAAAAATGTCTATCAAACTCGGTAAAACAGTGATATACAACCAACGATGATGCATCCTGATTTGACGAAAATGATCGTCCCTCCTAACGAAATATTTATATTTGGTAACAAAAAGAAATCACTCGCGACGAAATCCAGAGAATACAAAGTACAAGAAGCCAAATCCAATTCGCGCACTTTTGCCGTTGCCAATTTTGATTTGTGACAAAATGCGTTATTTCGATAAAAAGGCATATTTTTATATTTTAATATCACATCTCTTTCTAACATTCTAGTAGCTTTTATAAATTTCTTCTATTTATTTTTTTCTTTACCAAGTATCCAATCATTATTATTCCTCGGGAATCCCTATTCCGCGAAAACTTCGACCGTTTTTGAGTTCGATTTTTTTCATAAAATTATATTTTATCAGTTTTTTTATCGTACGCTCTTCCTTTGCCCGACTTCTGTATTAAATTACCTTACCGCGTTGAATCGTTCGCCGTTCTTATGTACGCACTCCACGAACGTCGTTAAATTAGTTCATTAGTGGTTTTCTTTTACGTTTTAGGACATAAAATGGTTGCTGGACAATTTGCCCAATGTTAAAGATACGTTATATATCGACAAGGTACCGTTCAGCCATCAATCGTTTGTAATGGATAAGTACTCGCATTTGATTGTCGGACCGTACATAGTGGAACAATTATTAAATGATATCGCTTAAAAGAAAAAAGAAATAACGGCGAATTCACTGGTGGTCAAACACTAATTCAACCGTAGATTTTATATTTTTAACATTTAATTGTATTTGTATTGAATACCGATTTAAATCGGTTAACAATTAAAACATATTTTGCTGTTGAAAAATTCGAAATACAAAAATAAGGTACATTTTCGTTTTTGTAGAACAAAAACAATCGTTACGTACAAACGGTCGTTATTTATTTAATAAAACTAATACGGTAACGAATACATAACCATAAATAAATACGCGCGGTAATCGAACAATTAGACGAAGTAAGTTTTTCCGACACTGCCGCTTTTGACTTTTAATATTAAAATTATTCACTATTATGTAGGCTTTTGTACAGTTTTGTACAATCAAAAAGAAATGTAGCACGTTTATCCCTACCTGGGAATTCTCAATTTGTCCGTACGCGTACTACAATAACGTTACCCCCCCCCCACACTGGCGAATGCAAATATAACTCGAATTCGAACGTTAATCACGCTGTATTATTTACTTTTTCGTACAATCGTGTACAATCGAAAGGAAATTTTGTACGCTTATCATTCTCGCCTTTGGTTTTTTTCCTATTAATTTTTTGCTTAAAGATATTTACCACACTCTTGAAATCTCGCACATACATATATTAACCGCAGTTTCTCCAGGCTTATATCACAATTCGTAGTACTTACTACAGGTTTTTTCCAAGTTGTACTATTTCACCACCCGACATTCAAATAACGATGTCATATTAATTGCATACTATAAAATGTTTACAAATAATAATTTGAACGTGTTAGTGAACGTTCATTAGTTATTTTTAAAATAAGTATGAGTATAATATCGATGAATATACTATTTAGATATTGCGATGGCCGTGTTTTTCTGTAAACCAAACACTCATAAGTGATGGTTGAATAAAGATCCGATTACATAAAATAATTGTGTTCGTAGTATCGTGTAACTGTGTAGTGTACTTATTTTTAACTATTGAATCGTTAGCGATTAACCGTATAATGCCGGAGTAAATGCTACACATCCACTACTACACACTTTTTACCCACGAGCTCATATTTATTAGTTTCTCGGCTAGAATATGACCGTTTAAATATCAATCGAAAAGGACCTAGGAAATCAACATTATTTCTAAAAAATTGCGTTTCGTTTCGCATTGATAAACAGTGCACTTTAGTGGAAATAGACCAAGTCGTTTTTACTAATAATTGTGCTCGAGATTTTTTGCTCACAATTTTAGCATGGAAGCTGCTGAGAGAAAAAAATATTCTTTTTACATTTTTGACAGAAAAATATATTATAGATAAAAGTGCTTAATGTATTGTAATAATATGCGCGCATATCATAATTTAGTTTAGTTTATATAAAGAAAAATATTCTGTATAAAATATTGTAAGATTTCTTAATAAAATGAACTGCCCCTCGACCTTCACGGAATACCGACTAAACTAAAAGAATAAAACAGAAAACACATTTGAAAGTAATAAATATAATATACACGAAGAATGACGACTGTAAGGGTTAGTGACTAGCTCACGGTAAATCGAATGACCACTTGCAGCACGATAAAAAAGGGACAAAATCAGACACTCTCATAAACATATTAGTTTAAAAAGAACGACGAAGGTCAAAAAGCTGGAGAAATTATATATGTAGCACAATTCTGAAAAATATAAATACACATAATGAATGTCGACCGTAAGGGTCAATGACCAATTACGCCTCTCGCCAGAAAGCAATCGAGTAGGGCCAGTACGAGCAGTCGGCACGATCTGCCGGACAAGGCTTCGGCACGGACTATCGGCCAGGCAGTCAGGCCAGTGACAAGTCTCCCGTCTACTCGTGTGTTAGAGAGGAGTCTCCCAGGTGGAGGAGTCTCTCGTCGAGCAGGGTAGAGGAGATTATCGTCCACGCAAGTTCACGGCACCTGACGACGTTTCAGCTACGACCCATTAACAATCTTTAAGAAGTCGGTATTCCGGAGGACGAGTCCAGTTATTCATTATCAAAGTACTTGCGTTTTCATTTCAACATTTGTCGGTGGATTCGTGGAACCTTTTCCAACCTTTTCCTCATAGCTCTGCGCAACCTCACGAAGTCGAACACGGTCAGTTGGGTAAGAGAATACCATTCTGTTCGTTTTTACCCTTACTCTTAATTGCATTCGAATATTTTAATCATATTCGTTGTAACGACACTTCTCGATTACGTTCCTGAATAATCCTCGTAATCACGACCTTAAGATAAATAACTGTAGTTACTCAATAAAACTTTCCCCTGCTCACCTCTGATCCCTTTATTTTCCTTAATTATTTTTATTTTATTTTCTTGTTTTTTGAGTTATTACAAATATAAAAACGTTACGTCTAAAAAAAAAAAGTAGGAGAAAGTTTTGAAGCCATTCATATCCGCTAATTCAGAAAATAAAAGGAATTTAAACTTGATTTTTCCGTAAGAATGGACGGAAATAGTACTAAACAATTCCCCGCTACGTATAATCCTTTAATAACGTTCTTCGAACAAAAAATAAAAATAACACAAACGATTCTTATTCCCAGAGAAAGATGACTTCAATTGGCCCTCGGAGACCTGTCACCGCATCTACGCAACAGGATAACTCACCTTGGCCACTTTACTTTTTAAACCGTAACTCGACGACTATTGTTTCAATCTAATACAAATGTCCTAACGTCTCTCGTTAGACAACCATCGTTAATATACTCCATCGATTATAACGTATACGTGATTTATATTGTTGTAACGATAAAAACATTTACCGAATCGTAGTCACAGTTTGTTTAATCAAACGCGACTGTTTCATCGTCGATTTTATCTTTATTTTTAATAATTGTCGACAACGTAGGAAATGTAAAAAGGAAAAATTGAAAACTATTTAAGAAAGTCGGAGAACGGCGTGTCAAAGAACTAGACAAAATTTACTACAGAAACGATGGGGAAAAATTACGCTAGACGAAAAAGCGTTAAAAACAAAATGAAAAAACACGTTGCGTAATTAAAACACGCTTTGTTTGGTAAAAAGACTGAAATGTATCGAGCAGTTTTTGTTTCGATAACGAAAGAAAAAAATTTCGGGACTTACGTCTTATGTCCGATTTTTTCCCTTTTTGTTCGTATTTTAATGGTTTTCTGGACGCAAATTACGACGCTTATACATAACGACACTTCTACATGTTGCACAACTTCCTAACCCTGCTGATGACGTTGCGCAATTTTACAACCGTTAATCCGTTAATTTATTATCGCGTTACCTTGAATCGCCGGGACGTGAAAACGTACATAAAAGTCGTTCGTTTAAATGTCGAACGTCCGTGATTATTATTTTACGTTTCTACGCCGAATAATTTTATCGCGGGACAATTTGTATCGCGTCTACCGACGCCCGTTTCCGTTAATGTAACTACCTCCCGCGTTAACGTACCATCTTACTTACTAGCAACGTCTGAAATTGTACTTGCACATTAAAGCGGCGCGTACGTGCAACCAACAAATTGTGTCACGCGTACTCTACGTATAGGTTTCCATTTGTACATTCGATCGGACCGACAACGGTATGTGCGTGAAAAACGTTCGATTTATGTTAGCTTGTACGGTAACTTTAATTGGTTCGCAGCTACAAGTCGTTTCCACACTCTCCACCGTAAGTATATACCGTTTAATCGACACCGTTTATCTGTTTACCGTATACCGTTCGTTTGTATTAAAAAATGATATTGACGCTGGCCTTATATTTGTGAATGACCACTAAGAATTAAGTCGTCGCCACATCGCGTTTCCTAAAAATCAATTTAATTTCTGAACCACATTCAAGTGCACGCGATACGTGCCCGTATTGGATTATTAATTGTTAAAAACGCGTACATTTTTTCGACACATTATTACGTAGTGTGTCACATGACACACCGCGTACGTACGTAACATTACAATACCCAAAGGTGAACATTATCCAATTAGAAGGTTCAGTTACTATTCAAATTAATTAGTTTAAATTCACGTTATATTTGCTTAACTCTGTACAAATTAATTATACGATATAATTGACGCGCCGGAAACGAATTTTAACTTAATCGAAATTCGAAACGAGTTCAATTTGATAAATTCGTTTTAAATAAATGTTGACAATGTTGCCGGCATATTATTTCGATTGTCCGATTATGTTTTGTTTTTTTGTTTTAATTTTCGAATTTTTTTTTTCAAAATCATCAATGAAACGGTATATTTTTCGTTGAGAACTAAATTACTAGTAATATCGAGTTACAGTCAACAGTTTTCAACACCCGATGTCTATAATGAGCTATCGAACAATTATCTAGTCTAAGATTTGGTTAGCGTGTTCCGAGACTTTTTTTGTACCCGTTCTTGAAGAACTTAAAAAATTGGTTCGGAAAATTTTCGGTTCCAACAGAATGAGGCCACAATGATTTACACAACACGAGCGTCAACACAAGTATTAAGAAAAATGTTAACCGGGCGCTTGATTTCCACGAGGGGCGATATTCAGTAGCCCGCATACTCTCCAAATTTAAAACCGTATTTTCGAGATTTTGTAAAAATCTGAGATTCGTAAACATCGTCTAAGTACCCCGGAGAAGCTTTAAATGAAGCGATTTACACGAAAACTCACCATACACCCCCAAGAAATACTTAAAAAATAATTACATCTCATTTCGCTCGGAGCAATGTATGGACAAAAACGAACACCGTTTCGCCGAAATTTGATTTAAAATTGAATAAATCGAAATGTTCGATATCACACGTTAAATATATAAAAAAATTTTGTAACTAAAATTGTTCTTTCTTTCTTTGCCTTAAAAACTAGGGAAGGAATTTCGCCACACCCTGTATTATCATTAGTCATAATCATAATAAAACCTCTAGTTTTTTTCTATACGATCAATTATGAACGTTATGAAGAAAAACTTAAATAATAAATATATAGTTAAATTGTTGAAAAATATATTTACGTTTAAATTAATGATACGTTCATTCAAACTAAAAATATCAAACGGACGATTGACAAAAAAAACAAATTAATTTAACTTCGGTTAATAATTCTTTAATAATACATTTTAATTTTTAATTAGCTTGACAATTTTATTGGGTCAAAAAAATTTAGCACGCTTAATTTTCAGCAAGTTTAATAATATCATAATCTTACCCAGTGGTGTTCATTTCATTTTACAGTTTTGATAAAAATCTCGTATACGTCAAAGATTAATAACCAAATTATTACACGAATTCAACAATCACTTCGTGTGACTGCGTGTCGATCGTAAAATTATTTACCAACTTTTTTTTTAATTTAAAGGCGGACCTAATTTTAAGTAATGGATATCCGTTAGAAACATATGAAGTCGAAACTAAAGATCATTACATGTTAAGTTTGGAAAGAATACCGTACAGTAAAAATGGAAATAAAACAATCGGTAAGCCCATTATTTTGTTACACGGACTTTACGGCTCTTCGTTGATCTTCGCGCTTTCCAATAAATCACTCAGTGAGTACATTTAATGAAAAAACGTTTTATTAAAAGTAATAATATGTATATATTATAAGTTATGATGACGTTATATCCAAAACAATAACCAAAATTGCTTTCTTTTGTTTTTTGTAATACGGCCTAAATCTAACATAAATATGATACAATTCGATAGATTTATATTATTATAATCCACGTTATCGATTCACTATTGTTTGAAATTAAAATTAATTAACTTCGAGATAATTATGTTTACAGAAATATCTAAATTAAGTTAAATTAGCCGATATAGGTAACGTCAAAATCCGTTTGTAAATAATTACATAAATATTTTATCACAAGAGTTGGTTTTTTCGTAGTGCGATAAAAATGGTAGTCACTGTACGTGCATAACAATAATAAACGTATATTGGATAGATTATTAAACAATGATTGTAACTATTGACTACCGTACCCAAATATTCAGGATAACGTTTCTCAAAGAACCGTACATTTTCAATATATATTATAGTGCCTATCCACTTCGCAATGACTTAAATTTAAACGTTTATTATTCAAGAAATATTCACCAGATTTTAAAAAAAAATTTATACGAATTCCCATAAAAATACGTTCTTTATGAATTTATTATTTAAGTCGTTAGAAATTGATTTGAAAAAATCAAAAATTGATTTAGTTATAAATTATATCAAACAAGAAGCGATGGTAAAATATTAGAATAATAAAAAAAAAACATAGAATGAAATGAGCTAAAAACTTTCTTAAAAATACGACAAAAGTAATTAATATTTTCTGAGATAAAATCTGACCAGTACAAAAAGACATCTGTAAAAATAATAAAATATTGAAGAACGAAAAAAAATTGAGGGATATCACGAATAAATAATAAAAAAAAGTCAAAATTAAAATATATATACGTTTTATTTGACACTTTCTTCGGGTAAAGGCTTCACGTTATCGGATGCCGGTTTCGACGTTTGGCTGCTCAATTTTCGTCTCGCTGGTATTTCCAAACACATCAAAAATCCGAAAACCGGACTGGTAACACCGTTGAAGAATATTTCGTGGGATTTTAGGTAAGATCATATTTTTAGCTCTGTTCAATATACCCATTCTATCCGAAATAATTAATATTGTACAAATCATACGATTATATATAAAAATACTAATGTTCAGATAAGAATTATACACTAAATAGGCGCGGCTAGTGTATTATTCGTTTACACTTTATACTTGACAAGGATCGCCATCAATTAAAATTATAACGTTTAATTAAAAAGTTGAGACGACATTAACTTATCTAACTTTGCTAGTTAATGTGGTGTGTTGTTAACTTATTAAATTATCTAGTTAAAATATCTGTGAACAAATTGTTATCTAGTTAAATTATATTACACAAAATTAAGCTTAAGTATAAACAACTTAAGTTTTCACTCAACACAACTACATACTTTTACCGAAAAAAAAAGTTTACCAATGTATCAATCGCAAACTATGAATTAGTTAACTATCTACAAAGGTGAGGGGCATTAACAAGTTAAAATTCAAAAGTTATATTAATTTTTATTTAGTTGTTTAACGTATTTTACTTTTTTCAAATTAACCTCTAATTTAATTAGTCCTTTTATTAAATTTATATAAATGCATTCAAATTTAATTCAATTCCGTCCGTAAAGCAATGCACATTTTCTGTTTGCTATATTTACTTTATAGTGTGCACAATTTTTGATAAATGTAATAAATTAATGGATTAACGACATAAAATAATTTATAATAATGTCTCACAATTTTAAACGACAGGTTTCTCAAAATTTGTATTAAATATTACGTAAAAATGTATATATTTTTAAGGAATTCAAAAAGGTTTTCTTTTTTTTAGTATTAATTAAGATGTTTAACTTTTAACTAAATTAAGTTACTTTTTCCAAAGTTAATTTTTAACTTTTAAAGTTAACGAAAAAGAAATATGTATGTAAACTTTAACTTGACTTATATATGTTTACATTAACTTAACTTAATTAATTAAAAATTAATTAACTTACTCAACCTTGCGAAAATCAATTTTTTTCCAAATTAGCACTTACTTCTTTGTAATTAACAAATAGAAAGAAAATTTTTATACAAGAAATTAATAATATACAAATCAAAGATACAAAATAAATATATTAACTATTGTATTAATTGGATTAAATTAACTTTATTTTAATAAGATTAACGAAGTTCTAACTTTAACTTATTAATAATTATAAATTAATTCGTTTTTAACTATTAAATTTTTTGTATTTTAAATAAACAAAAATATTTGTTTTCGTATAAACCATTTTGATTGTTTGGTTACATACAATAACGTCGAATTACCTCGTTTTTTTTAATCCATTGATGTAGCACATTGTAGATCAAATTTGTTTATATTTGAAAGATTAAATAACTTTATAAAATAAAGAAATTATTTTTTATCATCTACGTCTTTTGTTACCGCGTATTGTCGGTGTGTGAGAAATAAATAATTATTAGTGCATGTGTGTATCGTAAATTTTACTACTATCTACATACAAGTAACCTGGTAATTTACGCCTAAAATCATATAACAATTCGTAATCACCTAGAATGATTAAATAAAATTTTATTAATTCCCGTTTTTTTTTCTTCCCCCATTCTGGTTTTTGGTTTTGTTCTATTTTTTTTCCTTTGTTCGTTTTGTTTTGTTGGTTGTTTTCTTTTATTGTAATTGTAAAACTTATTTAGATACATCTAGAAATTTTTAAAATAAAAAAAAAATTTAATTTTGATAAGAAAAATTTGAACTCGTACGCTTTTATCTGAGTTATTGCGAGAGTAGATTTTTGATTAAATATTTCAATTTTGTTTTAGTGTACTAGAGCAAATGTTTAAAAATATAAAACCTAACGAAACTATCGAAACTTTATAACCAATAACATCACATAACATAATTTACCAATAACCAAGCACAGAGGCTTAATTTTAGGAATTATATTTAGTCTAATTTACATGGCCGAATTTTCATCTAGCTTTCAAGTCCAATATGGTACGAAAAATATGCTCTTTCCGATTACCTTATATATTTTTTTAAAAACGTCCTTCTCTTTATTGGCGAAAATATTTGTGTCCCCGAATAACAATGGTCTCTAGCTCTTCGCCAATCGCAACTTTAGCTATCCTTATACAAGACAAATCTAGAATTTTTGTATGCCTGATGGGACTCAACAAGTAGCGATCGCCCGGTTTAATAACCTCTTTTACATCATATTGTACCCTCCCGAACACAACTAAAGTTAATTTTTTTTATTAATTTCTATTTTTAAAAAACCGCCGTCTTTAAAATATAATTTTCATCGTTATTTACGCTACAAATAATTGATAAAAACCACGATTATACTACAAGAAAATATTAAATACCCTTTTGTTTTACGAAAAACGAAAAAATACATCAGCAAGAACCGTGGAACGTTCCCAAGCACTTCCTTCCATAATCCACCCATGGTATTGTCCTCGTTACGCGTCAAAATGATTGCGTATCCTTTATCCTCGTACGAAGTCCGGCGTCGTTCATATTTATTCCATAAGGTTGGACGTTCTTCCCCGTGTTCCTACTCGGTATACGCGTATGAATAATGCCCAATATTTAATAATTTAAACGGTATAATTACCGGAATAACTCGGACGATATTTATTATTATTTGACAGTCACGTCAATCGCGTTGATTGAGATGAAATTGATATTTTTATATTTATATTTGAATTTAAGCTTCGACGAACTGGGAATATACGATACCACGGCTAGCGTCGATTTCGTCTTGAACAAAACCGGATACAGTTCGTTGCACATGGGAGGCTATTCTTTCGGAGCGACTGTATGCCTGATTGCACTAGCTGAAAGACCAGAATACAACAGCAAAATTGGCAAACTAGTGTTGATAACGCCAACGTCCAGAATGAAACATTACGACAGAAGGCTAATTTTATTGAAGATATTCCCCTACTTATTCCACGTAAGAATGTCACTTTTTAATTACTTTGCCGCACAAACGTATTTCATTAGTTCGCTTAAAACGCGGCCCGTTTTTACGCGGATATTGCCGTAGCTAGACATTTAAGAATTATTTGATTACTCCCGCGTTGTTCGCACTTAATATGTGAAAACGTTTCGTACGGTTTTCATTCTGATATAATTAGTGTCGAGCTACGTACACAAAACGTTTATTCGCCTTAAAATCCTACAATTACTATACACGTCTCGTTTAAAAATCGGCTTGTATTGTTTCACTCTCCTCCGTGTATCCGCGCTTTTATTTCCTTTTTTAAAATTCTTCTGTGATCTTCGACTATAGTAAAATCTAAAACCGTTAAACATATTTCCTTTCATCCCGCCCCGTCCATAATCAAAATCATGCCGATCGATTTCGAACATCACCTTTTCCGCGTCATTTTTCTCCCGGTCCTCTCATCTCATCCGCGATCCACCCACGTGGGTTTCTATCCGTTTAGAACACCAATACTGTACCAAACTGTCCCTTCCTTCATGCATGGCAACCCCACAAGAGTCGTATTCTCCTAATTTTTCCAACTGTATTTGGAATTTGTTGTACTTAACTACCTATGCTCGTCGTTTTCTTCGAATTTTCGTTTTTCCCTATACACGATTCGGTCGAACACAGCCCGAAGATTCTTAATATTTTCGTTCAAAACAACGAGACCTTTTTTTTCGCTCGGGTTTATTTAACGTCTATATTTTACGTTCGTATACGTTACCACCGGTGGAACGAGTACGATATAACGTACCTTTAAGTTCCTCGATATGCATATTTCGAGTAATTTGGTCAACTCAAAGTAGCGTTTATTATCCGCTTGTAATCTTACCTTTATTTCGTCAAAGTTGCCTGTTTTCGTGTGCGCGTCAAGAGCGAACCTAATGACTTACACTATTTCGCTCTCTCGAACTCGTTAGCGTCAGACTAACCTCTAGATGACAATAATCTCATCATTGTTCAGTGTTAACTCCTCCGTCATATATCCAATTTTTAACATTTGTGCGTAATCTCGCTTTTCTTTTCCGTTTATTCTATGAGACATTCCTCGTTTCTCCTTAATAACGCAACGTTATCTATATAGGCCAATTTGCTGATTATTCTATTCTTACCGAATCTCGTATTCTATTTACATTGTCGCACCTAACTTTCTCAAAAACTATGCTGATTATTATGGGCTGGAATACATCCTCTTGTTTCAGTACTGTCGTCACTTTGATTCTCGTGCGATATAATGTTTCCAACATAAATCTCGATTTCCATTCAAAATATTTAAATTATTGGGTATGTCAAACTGTCTTAATACTTTCTTAAAATACACGTTATGTTTACACAAACTTACTTACTCCACGCTAGACATATAAGTTTGTGGTATTATTTAAGCGTCACAGTACATAATACGTAGTTTATTTGTTTATTTTCAAGAGACCTCTGAAAGGTAAAGGATACGTGCCTAAGATGAAACACCCGGATGACCTATGGCTCGGATACCAATGTAAAAATAACAAATACATGAAATTATTTTGCCTTTACATATTAACATCTATACAAGGGTATATCTTACCGATAGATTATGTACGTAACATATTAAAAATTTTTACGCATATTGTTAATTATAATTAAAATAATATATATAAATACATAAAATAATATATAAATAAAATAATTATTTGAAGAAAATTACATTTTAGGCGATTATATAAATTTAAAAAAACGCTTAATACTATCATTAGACACGTTCAGTAATTAATAAAATATTATCTATATATCGATATATAATCAGTATCCGAATAATTTTATTTAAACAGACTTTTTATATTCCTATATAAATACTTTATTTTTGCATTTTAATTCTTATTGCGGAATACTTTTAAAATAATCCGTCATTAGTCTATTTATAATGAATGCAAATAAAAAAAAACTGGTTGATAATCTAAGAACGAATTTAAATCTATTGACAAACTAGTCGGATAGTCGTCCTTTATATGTCCAAAGTCAATTAAGAAGACAAATTATGTGACATTATTCAACTAAAATACACAAAAAAATTACTGAAATAATTGAAATAAATTTTTGAAAAATTATTTTAAATACTTTTTTTATTTATTTTCTTTATTTATTCAACTTCATATTCTCTATATTTTTTAAACGTATTCTTTACAAGACTAATAGTAATATTTATTATCAACTATAATTATATTTTTATACATTTTATTTTTCTTTTTTTTCTTTTAGGAGACCATAGACATTTTAAAAGCATATCCTCAGCCAACTTCTGTCAAAATTATGACACATTATTACCAACTGATACATTCAGGTAAACACAACATATTTTGGACAAAAATCAAAACAAATGACTATAATATGCAAACATGAACACGAAAATTCTAAAAATTTACGAAAAGAATTATGTAAATACTTAAAATTGTATACACACATTGTGTAAAATTGTGGTATTTTATACAATTTATCGTGAAATATTCAAAAATCTTATAAATTCAATGAATCAATTTTTATTTTAATAATTTATGCAGTACGGAAAAAACAAACATTTATATTTTGTGCAATATACATTATACAAGTAAAACATTTTAATTTTGAAAAATGTTAAAATTCGTTACGTAAATTTCTCGCGAAAAGTAAACAATTTCCCCTCGAACCTTCTGAAATCCATATGATAACCCTCCAGTCGTTAAAATAGAACAAAATTGTTTTCATTTACAAAAAATAATCAATTAAACTTTTCGAAATTTTAAAAAATCAATATCAACAACGAATTTTAACAATTTTTTGAAACAATAATAAGGTATGCATGTATTGTAATAAAACTGTTATTAAATTTTCAAAGTTTTTGATCCTAAAACATTTTTTACATTCTTTAAATTGCAAATGTTATGAAACATAACTATAAAATGAAAAATAAAGTTAGCGAGCCTTTAGCGTTATAAATATCTGTTTAAGTACGTTACTTAAACAGAGATTTTATAAATATGATAAAAATAACGTTTATGGATTAAAATAATAAGATTATATTTACATAATACATCTGGGTTTTCTTTTATGAAATTATTGTATAAATATACAAGAACTAAATCGCTAGTTCTCAAGTTTTTATACCTCACGCCACCTTTTTACTAATAGTTAAATGGTCATATTCCTTCTCCTTTATATTTTACACTAAAAAAAATAGATTTTAAAATGAAATTAAAAAAAGTTAAATAAACGAATGTAATAATATACAATAGTAAACTAATTTATTAAAGATATACGCGTTGAAAAATGAATTTAAAAATGCGTATTTTTGTAAAATTAAAATCGGTGATTGTTGGTTTTGTATGAAATCTATGACTGTATCATAGACAAATATATATATATATATATATATATAGTTATATATATATATATATATA
>JAIPRN010004550.1:0-14373 GCA_025469175.1 Geopemphigus sp. TES_GeoC_2020
TAACATGCTGAGCATATAATACGAAAATATCAAACGGGACACGCGACTATTAAATTTCGAATCAAATGCAGCGGTAATCGTTATAATGTCGGTTAGGGTTTTGTGAACTGTGTACGGATTGGATCACAATATATATATATATATATATATATATTACAAAAGTATAAACAATTTGTTGTATTTTGACATTGTTATACTTTAACCTTTATTGGGATAGGGGTTGTTTTTTTTTGTTCGGCAAAAACACTCGTGTTTTCGTATGTTCCGAAGAACAATTTTCATTTCACCGTCTGAATTAGACGGCTTGATTGGAAACGAAGAAAATAAATCACCACGGGTACGGCCCGAGGAGCCGGCACCAAACTACCGACGCACGTTTCACCACCACATTAATCAATGATATTCAACGAAAATGCAATTAAAAAAATAACGGCGAAACGCGATACATCTGTCGCTTTTGTTATTCGAACCTTTGGTCAACTCGTGAAATCCGTATTAATCGTATTAATCGCCGTAGTACTGGCAATCCATTAAAACGAACTCCTATTATTAATCGTTTAAATACGTTCGGTCAATTCAATTGATTCGCGTAGCTTCTTTCGTATCTTGTTTGTTATACTCAAGACCAAAGCGAATATTTATTAATTTTCGATCTGTATTATTTTTCGGAAATGTACGACTTAATTTCAATTTACGAGAATGTATTTTATTTTTTTTTTTTTTTTGATATAATTTAGTATCATTTAAAAGTGTTATATTATAATTATTAATAAATAAGTATTCCGTAACTTTTTAATTGTTTCAATCATACTACTTCGCACGCAATTTAAACGACGTGAATTAAATTTGATTTTGAACCGAAAATGAAACGTAATTATGTTACGTACACGTAAAAATGTACTCGAGTCATTTAAATTAAAATCCGTATATATTCGTTATATGTATAATATAAATATTTTATTAATAAAATGACGCTATACGATTAGTAACCCCGAATTGTGACTAATTCATTTTAACCATTTACAATCAACGGATGTTAAATTATACGTACGTAAATACCGGGTACGTACATAAAAGGAAATAACGCTATTTACATTTTGGTATTAAAAGTTTTGACGTCGAAAAGTCATTTGTAATACACGAAATCCAAGATAGACTATTTGATTAAAACGTTTAAAGCCTTACACATATTCATTATAACGGTTGTGTTTATTTACGTTTGATATAAATAAAAAAAAAAAATCCGCCACTCGTCCGATTTTTCAATCGCTAATCATTCTAGCCGAGGATATCGAACGACGTGATACGTCAAACGTATTTTTTTTTACCTTTAATCAATAACCGTTTTGGTTGACCAATATATTTTCCAGAAATCATCATTAATATCATTAATGACTCTTGTTCGTGTATTTGCCCGAGTTAATAATATGAAAAATATATTAAAGAGTTTATTAGGAATAATAACGTTTATTATATAGATTGTCAATCATATTGATTGATTAAATTTGTTTTAATTAAAATTTTCGTTCGGTCTCGGTATAACGACTTATTAACGAACGCGTTCATTAAAATGTCCCCTTTATCTATTTACTTGAAACGTTTTCAAACAAATATCGGTGTATAAATATTCGATTAATCGTATACTGTTCGATTCGTTACCAGTACATTGGAATCGGTCCGATTAACGTTGTTTATACGTGGTATCGTAACTTTTACCGACTTGCCGATCACAGCTACAACAAACGCAGACGGCAAATGGGCGACGCGTTCCTAAAAAATAAATAAAAACGTCTCGACAGTTCGTCGGCAGGATTAATAACGTGTTTATCGGAAACCACGAACGCGGGTGAATCTAAACTCGATGGACGAATGAAACGAATCGCGATCATTCGGACGCGTGCCCGACGTCGGTATAAAATGCAACAACGGGGGCGACGAGGGAACGCGATCACGGGATGCGTCGCCGTGCCAGTGACGGTCGTATATTACGATTAAGCGACGGCAATATGTCAAAGTTTACCGCGTGCTCTCAGACCGGTATACCGAACGTACGCGGGTATATACATATATATATATATATTCATATAATAACAGCGGCGGGCGGATGCGTATAGGCGTAGATAAGGCCTTAACTGTGAATAATGGCGTTTGTCGGACGTATAACTGGGTTGGAGGGTAATGTTAAGGGTTCGGTGTTGTATTCGTGTCCATATGTGTTATAATATATCGTGCGTATGTATATATATATATATATATATGTATATGACAAGCGCTTCGTTCCCCGTGTGTTAGCCGGTAATGTACAATGTAACGTGTACGCGTTCGTTACCTGGTAGCGAGGGGCTAACCGTTTTGTTGACCAATGACTAACCGGCATTGGCGGATACGGACGCGAGTTGTTTATATATATACGTACGTACATGCACACGCGCGCACGGACGCATGTGTGTACACGCATCCGGCTATAATGTTCTTTCTCTCTTTCTCTCTCTCTCTCTTTCTCTCTCTCTCACCCGCTCATTCGCTCTCACACTGGGACGCGTTGATTTATCGCGCGATTTCGTTTAGCGATTTATCGCCAGAACAGGAGAATCGGTCTTATGACCTATAACAAATACGTGACGTATACCTCGGCGCTACGAAGGCAACGCGACAAAATGCGCTAATCGCGCGCGTACTCCAATTCTCGGGGACGGTCTTCCGATTGTTGTCGTCCAAATGTAATCGTATTAGACGATGGCGACGACGAAAAACTAAGCGTCCGTTCGACCATATTCTCATTATTATTTCCAGTACGTAACCGCTGGCTGTTGGTTATTTTATGTGGTGGTGGTGACGAAAGGAGGGGGTGGATACCCTAGCCAATTTTTTTTGTTTTTTTTTTTTTTTTTAAGCCCGCGCACATTACCGTAGTCACCGTGGGCAGCGAATAATACTACCTACCGCGGCCATGTGTTTAATTCGTAAAATATTACGCCGGCGTATTAATAAGAAAAAAGCATTATAAAACCTATTTAAGTCGCGAATAAAGATTCAAATTAAACTTAAAGACTTGTATGTAGAAAAAACAGTAAGTGTGTATAGTGTGTAATTGGAATTGTTGGAGCAAGTAAAGCGTTATTTTAAGCTCCCTAATCGCGTAATATCGTTTTACACGATTATGAGTATTCCGAACGAGATTATACACATCAAAATAGGTATTAACCAGGTATCGATTGAAAAAATTGATGTACGTTTGAAAAGAATATCTGCCTTCACCAACACCGAATTCTTAGAATTTGTCGAACAACGTTAATGGAACTAAATACGGACAGTTCAAAATTGGAACGAGTCTGCAACGGCTATACGTTTAGTGTAAATTGTCGGAACAAATATAGGTAAATTTAAAATTATCTTAGATAATTTTATTAATATTAAACGAAAATTGATCGTAGCGGACTCGACTTAAAATTTTACAAAATAATTAATTGTTACGGAAGTTTTATTAAGCGACGTTGACGTTAAAACCTGAAGACGATTACGTATCAATATAGTTGAAGTAGAAGTAATGAAAGCGATGCTTGAGTTACAAAATTACGTGAAAATTCGTATAATATTGTTGCCGGTAGAATACGTAAAAGAAATTAGATTTGCTTTTTGAAAAACGCTTACGTCTGAAAAATATTTATATTTTTTACATTATTATCTATGTAGACGCGCAAATTTTGTACAGCGCTTTTTTTTAAATTTACAATTTGTTATGGTAAGACATTTATTAACAAAATATTATTAACATATAACAAAAATTTATAAAAAAAGTTTAAACATTAGGCATAATTTTTTAAAAATTTGAAAATTAAGACATTATATAAGTAAATACATGCATAAATATACAAAACATACATACATAACTAGAAAACAGAAAATTAAAAAAAGTTTATATCCTTATAACAAAAATGTATAAAAAAGGGTTAACATAACTAGTAAAAATTTGATGATGTAGAACGTTCGAAAAAAATGTTTAAATAATATTACACGTTTTTCGTGTAAAAATTTGTAAGAAAACTTAAAAAAAAATAACCAATTGCGTAATCAACACTAGTATACGCTTATGATCGAAAAGAATATTCTCTTACAGCAATTGACTTTAAGTGCTATTAATATTTGACTTAAATCATTCGATGTCATCGGCTGGCAGTTACATTTGATGAACTTTAATTTAAACATTCCATTTGTAGATATTCCAATTACTATTTTTGGCATTTACCGAGGCATATACTAGGGCTAAGGCATATTCCGAAGTAAAGGTTCACAAATATTCCTTGGAAAAGGCTTCATCATCATTGTCCTCGCCTTATTCCCATCTATTTGGGGTCGGCCACCTTAGTCTTAAACCTCCATTTGCCCCGATCTCCCACATCCTCGACACACACACCAGCAATTCTCATATCCTCCTCAATCGTGTTTAGCCACTTCTTCTTTGGTCTTCCTCTTCCTCTTCTTCCTTCCACACTCAATTTCATAACTGTTCTTACTGCTTCTGAATCTTTTCTCCTCATAATATGCCCAAACCATCTAAGTCTATTCTCCCTCATGTTATCCCTAATTGCCGCTACTTCCTCTTATATATTCATTTCTTAACCTATCTTCTCTTTTCACCCCACTCATCCGTCTAAGCATTCTCATCTCGGCTACGCTCATTTTCTTCTCCATTTTCTTATTCACCGCCCAACACTCTGAACCATACAACATTGTAGGTCTCACTACACTCTTATAGATTTTGCCTTTCAGTCTCATTGGAATTATCTTATCGCACAGAACACCAGACGCTTCTCTCCATTTGATCCATCCACACCTAATCCTATGCTTCACATCCCCCTCAAATCCACTGTTCTTTTGTACGACAGATCCTAAATACTTAAAACATTCAACCTCCTTTATCTTTGTCATTCCACATCTCGTTTCATCTACTTGTTCCTTTTCCTCAAATTTATACTCTATATACTCTGTCCTACTTCTGTTAATCCTTAATCCCTTCTCTTCCAGAGCTTATCTCCACACGTCAAGTCTTTGATTCACTTCCTCACTACTTTCCCCTACCAACACAATATCATCCGCGAACAATATACACCATGGTACCTCCCCCTGTATTTCCTTTGTAACCTCATCCAATACTACCGAGAAAAGGTAGGGGCTTAGAGCCGATCCCTGGTGCACACCTACTCTTACTTTAAAACCTTCCGTTTCACCACATACACTTTTAACGCTGGTATACGCTCCTTCATACATATCCTCTACCACATAAATATATGTTTTTGGTATTCCCTTCCTTCTTAATGCTCAATTTAAAACCTTTCTCGGTACCCTGACATACGCTTTCTCTAGATCTATAAACACCATACAAAGATTATTCTTCTTCTCTCTATACTTTTCCACATGTTGCCTCACACAAAACAGTGTTAAATTAAAATAAAACAGGGATTGCAAATAAATTTAGAATATAGAATATTTAAAAAATCGTTCTCATAACGTGGCTTGAACTGCTAAGTAAAAATTTGACTAAAAAATAGAAGATTTAGATATAAAATAATATATAAAAATAATAATATGTATTATATATTTATATCTAAATATGGTTTCCACAAAACACGATTTACTTACAAAAATAAATACCGAGCGAAGCTCAGTCACCGGATATTAATAATTACCGATATTATTACAACACTGAGATATACATAAAGTATAAAAGTTATTTCATTATTTCCAATTTTTATTTTGGATGTAATTTAAGAAACATATCTCTAATATCAAAACATTAAAGACAATTTTTATAGTATTTGTTATATATATAATTTAAATGGTCAATATTAAAAATTGGAAATTATAGCATATCTCTTGGATGACATTGATACGAAAATATAATTATTCTTATGCAAAATTAATGTTGTTTACAAAATAAAATACTTGGATTATATATTTTATTTGTACTACAAATTTTAAAATATTTAAATTACTGTTAAATATTCCAAACAATACACACACACATATATATATAAACTACTCACTAATATCTGTATCACATTGCCATCAAAACAATATTAGAAAATTAATATATTATATAAACAATATTATACCTATATACAAATAAATATTTTGATTATAAATTATATTTATGTCATAAATATAAGTTATTAAATATAGGGTTGAATATTTTAATTAATATCACTATATTATAATTAGGATTATAGATAATTGTACATTATTTCAATACTGAGATTTACATATAAACTAAACTGATTTCTTTTAGAAAGAAATACTTTATGAAATTTAGTTTTAACGTATTAAAATGTTTATGCGTAGGAATTATATATATATATATATATATATTATTGTTAAGTTATATTTAAATAGACAATGAAATATGAGGAAAATAAAATTTCACACTTTGGGGAAATACTATCATAATTATTCAGTTATTCCGTAAATTAAATTTAATAGTATTACTTTAAATTTTTAACATAATTATATATATTTATAATAAATATTTTTAAATAGAAATGTATATTAAAGTAAACCACCAAGATTAATTAATAATTATGTTCAAAAAATAAAGGATAGAGAATAAAATGTCTTATTAAAAAGTAAACGACCGTATCGTGAATCTAGTTTTCAATTTCTATTATATATTGTTATTTTCAAAATTAAAGTAAGATTTAAACTCTTAAATAAACAATTTTATGTATACAAATGTAAACAACTCACTTATTGCTGTATTACATTGCCATCAAAATAATATTAGAAAATAAAGATGTGACTCAACCAGTATTATAAACATGTAGATATTACACTCATTAAATATACATTATATATTTTACATTGATAGCAAATTAGAAAAATATTTATGTTAGCATATTTCAATTAAGAGCAAACAATATTGCAATTAGTGTTAGAATTAATGATAATTATTTATTCTTACACAATTTATATATTATATATAACTGATTTCTTTTATAACAATTTTTATTTGAGTTAAAATTTAAAGAAAAATCTATAATTCGTAAATTAAATTTTATAATGTTATTAACAATTGTTAGGATACATGTTTAAATTATAAATTTGATGTACGTTATTTATAATAAATTACATTAATAAATAATAAAATAGATTTATATATAAATAAAATTTATTTCTTTTAGAAAGATATTTTACTAAATATACTTTTAATATATTAAATTGATAATATGTTAGGACTTTATATATTATTGTAACGTAATATTTAAATGGACAATGAAAAATGAAGTAAATTATATTTCACACTTTTGGGATGAACTATCATAATCATGGAGATTAATTCATAAATTAAATTTAATAGTATTACCTCGAAATTTTACTTAAACATTAAAAATTATTTATATGTAAACGACATTTCGGGTGAAAATTTCGAAGCTTAGATAATATTAAGAATATATTAAAATGCATACGAATTAATCCACAAAATCTAATTAATTGTAAAAATTAAGAAACAAACGATAGACAAAAATGTATAGATTCTTTTATAGTAATCAACCATAACGTAAACTTTGTTTTCAATTTTCATTATACATTGTAATTGAAGTAATTAAATTAAAAACAATTTCTTAAATATGTGTTAATATACATTTAAACAACTTACGTGAATCTGAATGACATTATCACGAAATAAAAAATAAGGAATTAAAATTTTATTTAGATACATACAATTGAAATAGTAAATATTGAATTTAGTTTATTGTGACATATGTAATAAAATATATATAAAGAAATATGAATATATATTATACTTATATTGCCTCATTAAATAACAATAAATATATATTAAAATGATAAACTTTTGGATTTTATATATTATAAATTATGGTAAGTCTCTTGGCAACTGTCACTTTAATCATCAGGGAGGATTACCGGGTAGAGATTTTGGGGGATAGGTTTAAGTTGAGGGGGTTAGAGTGATGAAGAAGGCGGGAGTGAAAATTGTTAAAGAAAATTTTAGCTGTTTCTTTGATAGGTTGTATATTTAAATCGTTATGGAGGGTGTGATTGGATATATATGGAGAGGGTTTGTTATTAGGTGGAATAGTTTGGGTTGAAAGGTTTGTATTGGATTTTTTGGCGTTGCCCCAGAGCTGGGTACGATAGTTCAAGATGGGTTTTCGTAGTAGATTTTAGTTAAGAATCTTTGTTTTTAAGTTGAGTTTCGAGGATTCTCTAAGAATATTTTTATGAAGGGATAGCCTGAGGTTTAAGGCAATTTTAATTTTTTGTATGTGATAGCACCAGTTTAGTTTTTTGTCAAGTGAAAAGCCTAGGTATATAACTGTGTCTGAGGTGGGTATTTGTTTTTTGTTTAGAAAGATTAGAGATGATTGACTTTTCTTAGTGTTAATACTGAGTGGGTAGAATTTAATTTGTCCCGCCAACGAGAATACTCAAGATACATGTGGTTTAGATGATTTTTTACGAATCAAAAGGGTACTAGTGGGTCAGAATGAGAGACATAGATGACTTTGTTATAAGCGTATTAGGCAATTATGGTGTAAGGGTGTGTTAGTTGGTCAGCAGAGTACTAATTGTAAATTGTAGGGGAATGGACAGCTCCTTGAAGTACTCTTGCTTGTATTTGCGAAATGGGGTAGAGTTCTGATCCGGATAAAACTCGAAGATCTTACACTTAGATATGATAAAATCATAGTAGTGTGACGGGAGTAGAATTTTTTTTAATTTGAACAATAGGCCTAGATGGCAGACCATATAAAATGCCTGCGAGACGTCCAGGAAAACAATGTATATCTTTTTGTTCAAGTGAGTTTGAGATGGTGACTGCAAATCTATGAATTTCTATGGATTGTCGAGTGCTTTTCCGGAAGCGGAATTGTGAATTTTTATTTATGATAAGTGGATAGATACGTTTAAGAATTAATTTTTCACTATTTTAAAGTAGAAAGGTAGAAGGATAATTGGTCTATATGAAGAAGGTATATCAGGAGGTTTATTAGGTTTGGGGAAGTGTATAATTATAGAGAATTCTCATAATATATGGACACAAGAAAATGTTAGAATTGAATTAAGAATATGAATAATGTGGATAAGAGTTTTGGGTGGTCGTTTACGGGCTACTTTAACTGTAATCAAGTCGAATCCTGGTTTATTTAATAATAACCAACCATATTTTAAATATAGTTTTCAATTTCTATAATGTATATTTAATGTCTTAATTAAAATATGATTCATAGACCTAAATAAACTTTCATATACAACTCACTGAATGCTGTATTACATCGCCATCAAAATAATATTAGATAAAATAAGATAATACATGCAAAATATTATACCCGCATACAAATATAAACTTTGATTTAAATATGATTGATGCTTTTAATTTTAAATTACTTATATATGAGTTTGAATTTTTTAATAAATATCACTTTATTATAATTAGGATTATAAATAATTGTGCATTATTACGATACTGAGATTTATATATAAATAAAATTGATTTCTCTTTAAAAAAGAATTTTACGAAATATACTTTTTATGTGTTTAATCGATAATGTGTTAGGACAATATACATACATATATATATATATATACACATATTAATGTTACGTAATATTTAAATTGACAATGAGAATTTAGGTAAATTAAATTTCATAATCATTCAGTTATTCCATATATTAAATTTAATAGTTTTACTTTGAATTTTTAACATATTTATATAAAAGCATATATATATATATATATATTTATAAACATTTTTATATAGAAATGTGTATAAAAGCAAACCACTAAGACTAATTAATAATTTTAAAAAAAAAACGGGATAGACAAAGATATATCTTATTACACAGTAAACAATCGTATCCTGAATCTAGTTTTCACCTTCTATTTTACATAATATTTGAAGAACTTAAAATAAAATTTAATTTCTTAAATATGAGTTCATTTACATATAAACTACATACGTGAATCTGAATGACATTACCACGAAATAAAAAATAAGGAATTAATATTTTATTTAGATACATTCAATTGAAAAAGTAAATATTGAATTTTGTAAATTATGACATATGTAATAAAATATATTTAAATAAATATGAATATATATTATATTTATATTGTCTCATTAATTACATTAAATATATATTAAAATGATAAAACGTTAGGATTAGATTTGGAGGAGAGATTTAAGATTAGAAAGTTAGAGGGTTGAAGAAGGCGGGAGTGAAAATTCTTATAGACAATTATTAAGCGGAGTACATTGGATTGAAACATTTGTATTTTATATTATATTGGATTTTTCGGTCTCGCCCTAGATCTGGATACAATAGGTCCATATGGGTTTTAATAGTAGATTTTAAATAAGAATTTTTGTTTTTAAGTTGAACCTCAAGGATTTTTTCAGGATATTTTTAAGTAGCGATAGCCTGAGGTTAAGGCAATCTATAATACAGGTGGTTTAGATGATTTTACTAGTGGGTTGGAATGAGAGGCATAGATGACTTTGTCATTAGCGTATTAGGCAATTATGGTATTAGGGTGTGTTGGTTGTTCAACAGAGTACAAATTGTAAAATGTGGGAAAAAGAACAGCTCCTTGAGGTACACCTGCTTGTATTGGCGAAATTTAGCAGAGTTCTGATCCGGATCTGATGTCGATAAATCTTTCACTTAGATATGATTTTAGGAAAAGTAAGTGTGACAGGGGTAGACATTTTTAATTTTAACAATAGACCAGGAAACCAACTGTTTATTGAATCTAGTTTTCAATTTCTATAATATATATTTAATGTCTTAATTAAATATGATTCATACACCTAAAAAACATTCTTATATATAGAAACAACTCACTATATGCTGTATCATATTGCCATAAAATCATATAAGGCAATTAAGACATTACATAAACAATATTATACCCACATACAAATATATACATGATTGTAAATTTGATTAATGCCCTTAATTTAAAATAAATTATATATGGGTTTGAATTTATTAATTAATATCCATATATTATTATTAGTTTTACGAATAATTGTACCTTTTTACGATACTGAGATTTACATATATATAAAATTGGTTTCTCTTTTAATATATTCAATTGATAATATGTTAGGTCATTATATATATATTACTGTTACGTAATATATAAATAGACACTGACAATTAAGATAAATTAAATTTCATACATTGGGGGCAACTACACACCTACACACACACACATATATATATATTAAAACAACTCACATATTGCTGTATCATATTGCCATCAAAATAATATTAAAAAATTAAGATGTGACTCAAGCTGTATTAAAGCCATGTACATATTATATACATTGTTTATTTACTATATTTTTATTTTAATATTAAATTACTAAAATATTTATGTAAACATATTTCAATTAAAAGCAAACAATATAACATAAAGTGTAAAAGTTAATGATAATTTTTTATTCTTCGACGAAATATATATTATATAAAATTTATACTATTTAGAACAATTTTATTTTAGTAAAATTTAAAAAAAAACTATAATTCGTTAATTAAATTTCATAATGTTAAAAAAATATGGTAGACATACATGCTTAAATTATAAATTTGATGTTTTTTATTTATTATAAATTACTAAATATGAGTTTGAATTATTAAGTTAATATCACTGTATTATAATTAGGATAACGGATAATTATATAATATATTTAAACATTTTTTTTACGAAAATGACATTTTAGGGAGGAAACATTGAAGTTTAAAATATATTTAGTAAAATTAAATGTAAATAAATTAATCCACGAAGGCTAATTAATAGTAACGTTTAGGATATAAACTATTTATTAAAAATTGTCTTATAACAGAGTAAACAAATGTATTCTGAATCTAAATTTCAATTTCTATTACACATTTTAATTGAAGTAATTAAAATAAAATTCAATTTCTTTAATATAGGTTCATATTCTTACGAACTACTCACCTCTAGCTGAATGAAATATACACGAAAAAAAATTAAGAAAATAAAATTATATATGTGGCCTTGATATAAATTAACAAAATATTTGTTTGACTTTTCCAATTAATATTACAATATTATAATAATAACTGATAATATTACATCACTTTGATATACATATAGTAAAATAAGTTAATTCATTATACCTAATTTTTAATTCGGATGTAATTTAAACTACGCATCTAAATTATATGTACATATCTAAAATTTTCTATATTTGTTTTATATATTATTTAAAGGGTCAATATTTAAATCCGAAATTATGGCATATTACCTGTTTAAGGATTAATTTTTCAAAATTTTAAAGAAGAAATGTAGTAAGCTTATTGGTCAATATGATGAAGGTATATAAGGAGGTATATTAGGTTAGAGGAATTGTATAATTATTAAGAATTTTCATAATATTGGAACATAAGATAGTCTTTGAATTGAATTAATAATATGAATAATGGGGATTAGAGTTTTAGTGGTGGTTCATGGGCTGTTTTTTCTGTAGTTGAGTTGAATCCTGGAGAATTTCCTAAAGAGAATTTTTGAATGAAAGTTTTTATTTCATTTGTTGTGAAGCATTTTTGAGGTGTTATTAGTGGGATGGGGATTAACAAAAATTGTTTAATTTCAATACATTTGAAGGATGGGTTGAATAAGGGTTAGGTTGTAAGACTGTTGATAGATTTTGCTTCAATATTTCTGCATTATTATTGTCATAAATTGCCCAATTACCATCTTGCTTTTTCAAAGTATAAGCAGTTGTTTAGTGTTTTATTCATTTTCTTGTTGGTTTCTTGAGAGAGTTGTCTTATTCAAAAAAGAGTCTATAGGATAAGAATAATAAGTGGCACACTGATTAAAAAATTGTTTTTTAAGAGTATTACAAAGTTTTTAAGTATTTTATTGTCGGATGGATATTTTGTTCGTTTCCAGATTGCTCCATCTCTTCTTTTTTAAACTATAAAAGTTTTAATGCGTGTTGGTAGAGTATTGAAATTCTGGTACTGAAGGCGTTTACGAGAGCAAAATTTCCATGCGGCGGATTGTATTGTTTTTGTTAAGAAGTGAATGGCCATGTCTAAATCAATTTTAGATTGAATAAGAATTTTTATCTTTATATTTTCGTTAAGGAACGAATGCAATTTTTTTCCAATTTAGTACCTACTGGTTAGAGATAGGTACAAATTTTTTAGGGGAGGTTTATTGTTGAGAGTTACAAAACAGGGGAGTGATCTGATAGTCAGTCAGGGTGATTTTTAACATTGGAGTGGAATCCGTGTAGTATTTTGGTTAAGAATATATTTAGAACATCAGAATATTGAAATAGACAATAAAAATTAATATACAATATAAAATGTATACGAATAAATCCACAAAGTCTAATTAATTATATGTGTAAGATACAAGCGATAGACAAAAATATAACTTATTATACAGTAAACAATCATAACGTGAATCTTGTTTTCAATTTTTTTTATACATAATTATTGAAGTAATTAAATAAAAAAACAATTCTTGAAATATGAGTTAATATACATATAAACTACTTACATTCAGCTGAATTGCATTATCACGAAACAAAAAATAAGGAATTAAAATTATATTTAGATACACACAATAGAAATATTTAATATTCAATTTAGTAAATTATGACATATGTAATAAAATATCCATAAAGAGATATGAATATATATTATACTTATATTGTGTAATTTAGTAACATTAATATATATATATATATGTAAATAGACAATTAAAAAGAAGTCGAATTAATTTCACACTATTGAGACAACTAATACAAAGATTAAAATTGTTACATGAATTAAATTTAATACAATGACAAAGTATTTTTAATATTTATGTATATATATATATATGTGTGTATAAAAATAAACCACCATGATTAATTAATAATTACCTTGAAATAATAAACGATAGACAAAAATATGTCTTATTAAACAGTAAACAATTGCTTCGGGAATCGAGATTTCGATTTCTATTACACATTATAATTGTCAATATTAAAGTAGGATTTAAACACTTAATTAGATATTCATATATATATATATATAAATTCCTTACTATACTCTATACCACAATACCATCAAAATTATATTAGGAAGTTAAGTTATTACATAAACAATATTATACCCACATACAAATATATATTTTGATTATAAATTAAATTTATACCCTTAATTTTAAATTATTAATAAACGAGTTTGAATTTATTAATTAAAATCACTATATTATAATTAGTATTCTGGATAATAGTACATTATTACAAAACTGAGATTTAAATATAAATAAAACTGATTTCTTTTAGAAAAAATACTTTACGAAATTTGTTTTAATATATTT
>JAIPRN010004551.1:0-14369 GCA_025469175.1 Geopemphigus sp. TES_GeoC_2020
TCGCAATACGCGAAATCGACGGTAAAACGAATACAAGGCGTTTAGAAAACCGTCATAAAACTAATGGTGGCGGCAAAGTAGTGAAGGACGCCGCGTCCTAATGATTGTCGACGGTTGTCGTGTGTCCCGCCCCGGACGCGTATTATTTATTATTGTACCGCGTTCGGTAACAATAAACGCGATCGCGCGCGGCGAATGGTGGCGGACGAGATATCCTACAAAATCTATCGCGTAAATCTATAAGCTAGAGATTTGTTTCGTTTTTATTTCGTGAATCGTTCCGTAAAAATACGGAAATATAACGGTATCGGTCGATTATTTGGAAAACGTCGAAATGGCGCGTTCGTTTTCCGAAAACCATCCGTCGAACGTTCCACGTACGGATATCACCGTCGGCGGTGGTAACGATGTCACGAGAACATATTTGTGCGGATTTGACTCTATGGTATTTACCAGACGTGTGTATACCACGACGACTATTGTTGTGACACGTTCGCACCGACGAATAGTCAATACGTTCTGGTGTGGCGGTTCGCGTGTCTTACACGAAATTGTTCGTAATGTTTGTCACGCGTGCGGCGATTACTGACGTCGGAAAGTTTCTAAACTCGATAATCGAACGAATACGCGTATTACGCCGCGTATGGGACACATTCGTCGTGCGCGTATCGACTATCAATGACGCGCTTAGTTTTCCATTTGTCCGCAGCGTTTCGTTCCTGGACGACAATACGACGCGACCGCCCTTTTTCGGTTTACGCCGCGTTCGATTATAATTAATAAAATACCCGTAAGATACGCTATATTCCAACGAACCGATCGTTTGGCCGGGAATGAATTCGTTTCTATCGTTAACCTCGAAGTATTAAAAATCGGTTTTTTTTTATATTTATCGCCGTTCGAATTTAAATATTTATAAAATCGTACAATGTGTATAAATATACACATATATATATATATATATATTTCGTTTATAGTTTCGTATAGGGAAATGTTCGTCCATTATGCGTACTACTCGGCACTAGTAACGGGCACACAAATACTTCTACAAACAACAACAACAACAACAACGCTAACAGTTAAAAAGCCGGTTGCAAAATGAACTGTTCGATAATTGTGTTGACTTTCGGCCGACGAATCCATTCAATTTTACTCCGATTCAAATTCAAATTTAGCGTTCGGGGACCATTTAATCGTCGACGTTACTTGTAAATCTTCTGGTAAATCGTCTTTATTCGGGGTCGTTCGATCCCCGACTGTTTTCCTCTCTCCACCTCCTGTCCGCATTGTTGTCACAGCGACAGACTACAGAGCTCGCAGAAAACTTTCGGGTGGAATAATATTAATAACGATAATAATACTTTATCGAGTATTAAATTATTCATTCGCGTCCTCTCAATTTTACACTCGTAACGCAATTAAGTATGCAAATCATTCTATATATTATGTAAATGGGCGTTTTGTTATTTTATATAAACACTACGACGTTGCGTTTTGCGTACGCAAATAGATATACGCGAAATCGGACGAAATAGTTCGTTTAAGTAATAAGGGAATACAATCGTGTACGTACGAATTAGGTGGGTCGCGTGTATTGTTGTCATTTTTGGACAGCAGTGTGCGGGACATTCTTCGTCATTCACTATTTACTATCGATACGATATTAGAAACACGCCTCGAATGTTGTTCCGGTAAAATAACGTTACTATGTCGCGCTGAAAAACTTTGAAAACGACGTAGATAATATTTAAAAATTAAAAATCGCCTTAAAAAGTACTGACAACGTTTCGCTTTATGTATAAATTGTGTTACATATTTCCCGTAGTCCGAAAATACACTTAACGAATTAAACGTGCCGCGCGTACCATTCGTATCGTTTGTTTATAAATTATCGTTTATCTACGTTCGAAGTTCCGTTCGACGAGTAGTTTAAAACGTGACGTGAAAACGTCGGAAAATAGCCAAAGCCGATGTTTGAATTCGATTGGCCCGGAACGAAATTAAAATCATACGGACGACGGCGTAGAGAAAATGTTGATAAACGCGATAGCCACGGCACCGACGCTAAACATTATCGGAATTTGATTTCGAGTACGCGTAAACATTGCCGTAGTCCGTCGTTTCACGCACGAATAACCCGAACGGTCGAACTGTAGACCGAGAACAGGAAACGTTTTTAATTGCTACCGTTTTTGGGAAACCGCCGAGTATAATACGCGTACGAATTAACTAAACGCGTTATCGCGCGGTTTCCATATAGATTTACTCGGTTACGTGGAAGGACCGTGTTACGAAAATTTGGTATAATTATTATAATACGTCCGACTCGATGGAATGTACGTCTCTTATGCGAACGGCTGGAACGGTGTTTTTCGTTTAATCGAACCCGTCGACATTGCGTTTTCATTTTCGAAACCGTAACCGGTTGCTATTTTTTTGTCGTTTAAAAATCGCGCGAACGCGCCGTATACACGCGACGCGTTTGAAAACAAACTTACCGGACGACACACCTAATTTGCCCGAGTATTTTTCTTATTTTAGTAAATAGCGCGATACGTTCGTGGCGCGCGGTGTAAAATTTCGTTTCCAATTAATTTTTTCGTCATTTTTAAGATATTTTAACGCGATACAACTATTGGTGGTAATCGCAATGTTCTACCACCTAACAACCGATTCGTGTCTATCGCGTATTTTTCCCCCGTACACGATACGCGTACTAAACGTTGCTAAACCGATTTCACCGCGGCGCCATTATTATCCAATCCACGTGACGTTTTTTATTTTCGAAACGAATATTATTCTCTCAGGGAACGTGTTAGGTTGCGCTTTTATTAAAAACAATTATCGGACATCGGATATACGGCGTTCGCCCGGAGACGTAAAATAATTATATCGCCACCGTGTAAATAACTACAGTAGTTCAACGAGTCCGGTACGTATTTTCCATATTCGATTGGACGGCGGAATAAACTTTTCGGGCGTTCTTTCGATAACTACACCCAAGTGGCCTTGCCATCACATACGCGTACGTCGCGTTATTAGCTTAACATTGATACGCGCGTATATCTCGAAATGAAATACCAATGGAAATCAATCCGGATATCCGAATAGCGTTGTATCGGCCGAGGGTTAACCGTAATACAATACGCCGCGATTTGTCTAATGCCCCAAAAATATATACACGACCGTAGGTACTCGGTTAAAGTACACGAGCAAATTTTATATATCAACGGTTAAGGAACGTTTATGACTGTGGTAGTAGTATTTGCTTTACGGAATACCGTTCGTTAAAAATTCTCCCGTTGTTTCGTATTAGCGCTGTAATAATTCGAAAAGGGAAGAAAAGAAAGGGGATAAAATACCGATACCTATATATATATATATATATATATATATAGGTATATGTGGCAGAGTGTAAGGGGGATGTGTTTAACTTAAAGGGTTATTACGTAGATTTGTTTTCGGGATCATGAGTTCGAGAATAATTTAGGAACGTAGTTATATTAATAATCAAATCAATTACCCGTTCGGTCTTGTCGATTTGAACGGATTTAAAAAGTGAAAAAAGAAATACGCGTAAGATTAACTGAGAAAAGGTAGGGACGGTGAGTTTGCTTACGCAAATTGGCCGACAATAAAAACGAGTCGAGACGCAAAAATCCTGGCGAAGAGAACGGCCCTTGATCTTCGGAATACCGACTTCCGCTACTTGATGATTCGTGATTGGAGTGCGCGCACACCTTGTTGAGGACGAGAGTTGTCTGTCCCCGTGGGGAGACTGACGTCATCTGGTGTTCTACCGACTCGCTGTACCGAGAGCCGATTGACTACCGGCCGACTGGCAGGTGGTTTGCCGACAACAGACGGTTTTATGACTTACTGACGACGTGCATAATTTTTATCTTTTATAGCAGAGTTGTCCGGTCAGATTATTGCGACGTATCGGCCGGCTAGTATTACAAAAATCGTCGAAATCGGCATGTTTTGCGGTTCATTATGCGTCGATTGTTATAATTGTAGTTTATTGAGTTCGATGTTTTTCGATATTTGCCTATTTGTTTAATAAGGGACACGTATTCGTTTGATTCGTGCCCGTTAGCGTGATATTTATTATTATATAGCCGTGTAATTATCGTAGTTTTTTTTATATAAACGAAACGTTATAATTCTGTGGTTTTCGGATGTTTACGACTCGGACAATCAGTCTATATTTTGTGCGCTATATACGATTATTATCGATATTTTATTAAAATATGGTCGGTATTCCGAGAAGTTCAAGCGTCGTTCTTACATTTATCGAAATATTATCTTCAAATACGTTATTGTCGAAAATTACGTCGAACTATAATTATGGTATTAATTCTCACGTCTGTGGATATCATTACAGTGCGGACAATTTCACGATAATCGAACTCAATTTTCGTTATATCAAACGTGTTGTTTTCCCTACATTAATTCTATGTCGTGGCGTCCTTTCGTTGTTATTATTATTAATATTCGAATATCGTCTTTTTCCGTACAATACTTGTTAATTCGTATTCCGCCTTGTTTGAGCAACGAACAAAACCGATCGCGCTTTTTGCAAACTACCCGAATCGAACGCACGGTATTTGTTCATATCACGTTTCGAAAAAGTACGTACTTGGCAATAAGATAAATTTGTTATTCCCGGTCTTTATAAATACACGTTTGCTAGTTAGGTATTCAATAATCGTTCGTGGTTATAACGATTCAGCGTATTCTATTTCGGATACTGTTGTTCACGGAGAAACGAAGAAGTATTTTTTTCGAACGGTAGAGAATTACGCGTACAAATTGTACTAATCGCGAACGTTTTTTTTGAAAATTTATTTTTGGATTTCGACACCCGGAACGTTTGTTTTTGTTTTTTTTTTGTTTTAATATTTTAGGCCTATATAGAACGCGTAAAATTGTTTTCGACTATAACGTTTTTTTTTCTTTATTTAAATCCCAGACCTATACGCAATTTAAAAGACACTTCCTCAAAACCGAACCCCTCGAAAAATTTTTCTCGATAATAACGCTCGGATATTTGTTTTTAAAATATTTCCAAGCCCGTACGAATCTTCACGAACCGTATAATGTTTCGATTATAGCACTCACGCGACGGCTCCTGCTGATGATATGATCGTTCGATGGCCCGACACCGTGAACACAGACGCACGTCCGGGACGCCAAAAGACGTCGACAACGCATTGACTCGACGGACATTCACCGGATTGGTCGTTGACCGCGATCCCCCGAAATCGCATTTTTCACAAACCGTCATCGTCGCCGGTGATTGATCGTATATATAAATCGTTTCGTATCGAGTGCGCGCGCAATATACGACGTACAAGTTACACGCTGAGCTACCGTGTCGGATATTATTTCATATATGTATACGGTTACGTATATATCTCACACGCGTATAAATAAATATACGTTTAGGTGGACGCTCGACTAGCGGTGTGGTACTCGTGTTTCGAAACGGGTTTTGGTTTTTTTGGAATTATTTAAATTTCAAAACCGGCGAAACTATTTGGAGCCCGTCGGCGAATCCGTTGTCTTACGTTCCGTCGATTTCTCGTCGATTATTGTCCACCCGGATATTCGTTCCTAATTGGCACATAGGTCGTACAAACTAATATCCGGTTCGAGCCTCGGAGTAAATTTCCGGCCACCTTCACGCGTCAACAGCGACATATCGGACAAATGTTCCCGCGACGCGACGTTTGAACGTCACGTGTATACGCGTACAATGTCGAAGCGTTCGATTTTCAAACGGATTTCGTTTGGCGATTTGCGTGACAACGTAACCGATAAACGTCATAAGCCCAAAAACGCCGTTACGTACGTCCGAAATTATACGACGATTGTTCGGATTTTATTGACACGCGCACGAAATGTCTCGGACGCTTCGCTAGTAAAGGATTATAGGGTACTGTTTTTGATTTATATTTATCAGACGTACGGCGTCATCGTCGAGAATTTCGAGTTTACGTTTCGAATTTTTTTTTATTTCGAATTCGAACGTTTTTGTACATTTTTCCTTTACGATAGCGGAGGAGACCGTTTCGATCGGAGTTCTCTTCCAACTAACTAATCGAACACGAAATAAGTTTCGCCCTAGTTTTCTCCGGGTAACGTTTATAATTGATAGTTAAGTTGAGACCGACTGGTAGTGAAAATATCCGCGAGTGTTAACGTTGCGTTTATTGTGTGCGTTGTAAACGCCGGTAAGCGTAAACAACAATTAACCGTATTTTTTAACACTTCGAGCGTGAAATACGAAATTAACATTTTTTTAAAAGTTTAATCAATTATATATATATATTTATCGAGCTTTTTAAATATTTAGTAACGTAACGATACATGAGATGAGGTTTAAGCCACGAACGCTGCGAACGTTGTTGGTCCAAGCGAATCTATTTGTCGGAGTTGTATAATTATTTTGAATTTCAAAGCGAAGATGCTGTTTTCAAAAAAGTTCATAGTCGGCGATACTCTGTTAATTGTTGTTCGTAATTTATCGAAATTCGGATTTCAGACAACTAAACAAAAAAATAAATAACCACAATCGGACTTAATAAATACCGTTAAAATATTTTACCCTTGAACTTACATTTTCAAACGCGAACCGGCGAAACGCGTTACCAATTTTACCGGTTTAACGTTACGTACATTTTCCGTAATTGTTTTACGCGTATAACGTGATTATTAAGAAAATGTGAAAAACGGTCGGGTAGAATATCAGCTAGACGCGATTCGTCAGGTATGCCGGATCGTAACGTACGTGACGATCAACAGAGCGCCCGAAAAAGTGACAATATTTATATTTATATATTTTTAATCTGAATTCTCGTTCAAATCTTCGACTTTAACGAAATTCGTGATGTTAATAGTTCTATTATCCGACAATTACGCTCGACGCTAAATATAAAGTTTATAAAAATGATACAACCCTACGACGATAATAATAATGCTAACGACGATAACGGATCTTTCGGGGAAAATCGAGGTATTTATAATAAAAAGAAAACAACAACGCCGTTAACCGTGAGAAATAAAAAAACTTTTGGCGCGCAACAATACAGAAAATACGGGACGTCGCGCGACAATAACATATTCAATTTTTCCCCGTACAAAATTCCGAGTAATTCGTAATTGTTATGCGAAAACGGCGCGTACTTGAACTCGATTAATTGCTCGGGATACGGACCGTTCAAGGAGCGAGAGTGTAATAAACTTTTTCTCCGAATAAACGTATACTGAGTCTTGGGTGTTTTTCTTTTATTTTCTACTATACATAGGCGTGCTCGTTTGCTTGCGCGCGCGTGCAGTATTTGTTTAAAAAAAAATAAATTGAAAAAATCGACAACGGAACGAATTATACGTAACGAAACAATCTTCGCGTAAATTATAGTTCGTTGTTTACGACGGCGATAAACTGATTTTGGAACACGGGCGCCTGATGATACGCACGAAATGATAAACGAAAATTACCGAACGGAATTAATGGTCGGGCGCGATCCGAACGATTTCGGCGTATCGTAGACGTTCGATATTTTATTAATATCGTCGTAAGCCTGTTGTAAACGGTTTATGGTTATTTTGTTCGATTTTTTTTTTTTTTTTTATTACTATTTACCGTTCCGCGACCAGAACTTTTTTTAAATTCAATATTTGCCGTTCGCGCAATTTGACGAGAAGGAACAATTTCGGTGGTTTTTTTTTTATTTACGAAAATGTTCGAAAAGTTACCGCGAAAATTTCACCGAATAATTCGATCCGAATAAATTACGCAACGTTCGACTTACTATTTATGAAAAAAATCGATACTGCATCGGTCGAGCGTTGCGCTGTTATATATTCCGCGAGAATCGAAACATACACATTTAAACCGAACGTTTACCATAAACGTATGGTAACATCCCGATAGCTCCAAAAATAATTATGTCCGGTTCGTTTGCAACAGGTTGTGCGTGCGTGCGAGTCCGATAGGCGGTATCGTAAAATCGGAAATTTACGCCGGCAGACGATTCTTGATACGAATTTTGATTTCCCAGCGCGTGTTTATTTTGTATTTACGTTTTTCGCGAAATTTCGTTGTACCGGCGTAATACGTTTCGTTGAAACTATCACGATAATGGATAAATCGAATATTTTAGGGTAATTTTTGGGAAAATCGGCCCGGGGGTTCTCTAAACGAGAATAATTCCGTTTATACCACGGAGTTCTCTGTTATTTTCAATTCTAGATTCAAACACAACGGGTTTGTATTTTTTTTTTTTTTTGTAACGATATTCTCTAAAAACCGTTTTTTCCTGTCACCGATATTATCTCAAATAATATTTACACTTTTAATCGACCTCCGAGTTGATGCCGTAGGATAAGGCTCCAGTAACCAATTATCCATTTACGGTCGTGTATTTGTTTCGTACGAGATTAAATACATATTCAATTTATATTAAAATACGACAGACTATGGTATGCCGATTTTTTCGACCATATCGCTATAGAATAAACTTCATAGAGCCGGTCGTCACGGGCAATGCCCTCGGGGTTCCCCGTGATCTCCCTGATTAAGGTCCGTTTTAGTTCCAAAGTCGCCCCACCTCTTCGCTCGTAGATCCGTGAAATCTCTCTGCGCGTTCGCAATCATGGAACGCAAACGTTCGCGGCCTAAAGTACGGCTATTTAGTTGCCGTCGCCTGTACGATGGTGGACCAGCGTCATGTGACTGTAACGGAATTTTCTACTCCTCCGAGCGCCGTTTGGTCGGTTATAAGTTTGTTTTTTTGTATAACTAGTTCGGTTTATATACGTTGATTCAACGAATTTGCCCGCTGAAGATTTCGTCGTGTGTGCGCTCAAACAATTTTCCTGCACTACGCTAATGTATAAAAAACAAACGAAAAGGAAACACGTTTCGAGGTAGTCTCCGAAGTCCATTCCGTTCATAGTAACATGGACGGAATGATCGTGACCCACGGAATACTGTCCATGATTTTCTGACTTCATCGTACCGTCGTCATCGCATAGACAACGCATAAAATTAACGAATTTTCACGAATTTCTAAAAAAAGTCTCTTTTCGTGTATCGCCGTTTTAAATATAACAGTTACTAAATTCTTAGGGGAATATCCGCGTTTATTATTAGCGAGAGTTTCGAAGAATACTTCGAACGTTTCATATTTGTCGAACACGCGGATAATATACCCGTGCATACTGTGTTGGTTAAAAATGAAACAAATATTTCGACGCGGTACGCCTATTATTAGTTGTACACGAATTTACGCCGTATTCGCAGTATTCCGGTTATTTATCAACTGGCAAAATGTTATTAAGCCGATATTTGAAATATGCCCGCCGTGTGTTTTCAATATACGTATCGAAACCGTTATACGTTATTCTAATAAAATTCTAGCGAAATAATTTTTTTCGTCCTAAATGTGTTGAGAATCTATCAACGGGCTATAGGCTAGAGTAATTTATTCCGAAACGCGTATAAAGATATACGGTCTACGAGTGAACCATTTCGTTTGAACAAAATCGATTATTATATCGATTATTAACGTAACGCGCCATTTGTCGATATCTCTACGTAGACACAACTCGAACAAGTAAATTAATTTACCCGAAATACAAATATTCGATTTCGACGGGTTTTATCGAAAATTACATTTTTATCGACTGACCTGTAGAAAATCGATTACGTAATTTATTTCGAGAAAAAACCAACTCTACATATACACACACACACACTCTGAAATTTAAGTAGTGTGGGAGCTAGAATTCAGAGCGCGCTGTTTATGTACGTAGCTCAATGGTCATATAGATCATTCTAAATCTCGAAAACTGGATATGAATTCTGGTTTGTCGAAAAAATAATTTTTGCGTTTTTTAATTTGATTAAATATACATAGATAGCTAGAAGAAAAATAGGAACTATTAATTACTAATAATTTTAACAAAGCTCGTAAGTTATATAATACATTTATTGTGATTTATGAATTGTGAATTTAATACATATTTACACGTGTTAAGATTTCCATATTTAACAAATAAGCAATAAAAAATATATATATCTTAAGGGTTCCCTGCATTTGATTTTGGTGAATAAATGCATGAACTGTTACGTACTGAGAAGAATCGGTCTTCTAAATAGGATTTGAGTATGAGGTAGTTACTAGGCAGTAAGGGACGTTATAATTTGATCAGAAGACATGCGTGCCAAACGTGATCGAACGCCTGGGAGACGTCCATGGAGGCGTCAATGATATAATGTTTTTCCTCTACGGGGAAGGATATTTTGTCTACTATATGATGAATTTGATGGATTGTAGAATGTCTGCTATGAAAACCAAATTGTGAATCGGGGAAACTTTTGTTTCTCTTGCGGTATTTAGAACTCTTTAATTAAAATTTTTTCAAACACTTGATAGTATTAATAGTAGACTTATAAAATCTATATGATGATGGACAGTCGGGTGGTTATTTTGGCTTAAGAATTAATATGACAGTTTAATACTTCCATAGTAATGGAAAGTATGATGATCTAACCATCGAGTTAAATATGTGGGTTAAAATTACTTTAGCGACACGCGCGTGCTCCTTCGCTTTCTTGTATTTTTCTCTTATATTCATCATTAAGTGTTCAATTATTTCAATTCAAGCCGGCGGTCGTTCTAATCCTATCTCATTTAATAATAACTGGTACTGTCAATAGACCGTTACTAGTAACGCACACACCAACAATGTGTAAATAAATAAAAATAAATTATATTACATTTATAAATCGAATCGCACACATAGAATTTCTAATATATTAAACACTTCAAATGTGGTTTTTATAGAAGGCAAAATTCTTGATTCCGAATTTCATGAAGTCAAAAACAAATCTAAATGCGCCCTTTCTTCAGCCAGTTCAACCGAAAAATCAGAATTAAAAAAATCCAAACCCGTCTTTGTCGGTACAAATAAATTCAATGCGCACGACAACGAAAAGTCCGCTGAAATGAATGATGCACTGGTATACGACGATAATTACGATCAACATACAAAATACGCAAGACACAATATGCCGATTTTGATGAAATTTAATATGAGCCGGCCGCCATGTCACAATAATATGGCCGAACAACTCGGCTATAAAACGCAGAAATTACACCCTTATAGTCACCTAGGGCAGTCTGCAGACGGCCGGTCAGCCATTAAACCGTCTGTCCGTCGATAGACTATCGGCTTTCGGCACAACGAGTCGGTGAATCACCGGATTACGTCTGTCTCCCCACGGGGATAGAAAACTTTCGCCTTCAACAGAATATGAGCGCACACCAGCCACGAGTCACCAGGTAGCAAAAGTCGGTATTCTGAGGACCTAGGACTGTTCTCTACACCAGGATTTCTGCGTCTCCACTCGTTCTTATTGATGGTGAAGTTGCATAAGCAAACTCACCGTCCCAACCTTTTTCTCAGTTAACTTTACAAGTTTTTCTTTTAAAATTCATTCAAATCGACAAGACCGGACGGGTAAGTGATTTGGTAATTAATAACAACATTCCTAAATAATTATCGAATTTAGGATCCCAAAAACAAATCTACGTAAATAACTCATTAAAAGTTAAACACATCCCCCACTCATACCTAACACCTACATATAGATAATGAAGTTTTTTTTTCTCAAATTCCAATTGTTTTCTTTTTCTTTTTGAGTTATTACAAACCGTCAAATAACTAGCAGGAATGGTATCGTATGTAACCGTGAATGGTTGATAAACAGATATATTTTCATTTATGTTTGGTTTCGAAAATATAGCTTTGTGCGTTTAAACGTACGTATATCCGTTAATTCCCAATATGTATCCCCTATGCTTATTAATAAATCATTGTTTGCGGACACAACCAATCGAGACACCTTTCGTACCTATTCGGCTAACATAAGGTCCTTCAATGAAGAAGACCCTTTTCTGAACGTTGTTACCGATAGCCGCTTCTTCTTGACTTTAAACGTAATGGTTGAACGTAATCTCCAACGTAAAAAGTTTGAGATTATTCTCATGACGACCGAGATGGCGTCATTGGACAGATTTGGTACTGGATGGACGCACGTCGGTGTACCCTCGACAAAGTAACCCGCTTTTTAGCCTCGTCACAGAATACACTTAACTTGAGTAAGTTTTTGTTAATGGCGCTTACTGCACAATGTTTATCATCGTGAACACGCAAAGGATTTGAAACCGTAAATATCCGGGAGTTCTCTACAGCATTTGATGTAGCGAATTATGTCCAGAATGGTGTCTCTCTTATGGAGCTGTCCATTTCACAGAGCAATTCACGTTGTCCAACAGATCAGCTTGATCGAACGAAATCATATTAACTCATTCGTAAAAAAAATACGTTCGAAAATTGCTTTAATTCCTTCAACATCTATATGTGTTCCCTTATCCAAATGCGTATTCTGCTCCAAAGATCATTTGTTACTTGTTCAATGTTTACGTTTGTGAAGTTGTTATTAGACGCCCGGTTCCAGGCTATTGTTAGCAACAGATTATACTTTAGTTGTCTATGCTCGACACATTGGTCAAGCCAATGTAAGGTCCTGTTTCGTCCGACATTATAACTAGATCGGTTTTTTTATACCGACTATATTTTATGCGAATTACACCATGTAAGTAATGTAAGGGATCAAAGTAATGTTAGCACCTAGGCGTCTGAGATATTGGGGCCTAAATATGGCGCCTAAACGTAAATGAAAGTTTTACGTTAATTATTTATTATTTATTTACTATTTCACGTATGTCTCAATTATAATATTCTATTTGTCTAGTTTTATACAAGTTTTATACTATAATTCGTCTTTATTATTTTATCAATGAAACTGATTATTTTAATTACCTAATATTTTTGATTTCTATGTTCTTTAAAAGCTCAATCCAACAAAAAGACGCTTTTTATATTTCTAATGAAAAAAAATGTGTGGACAGTGTGATCGTTATCCTTAAGTATTGTTGTAAATCCATCTTATACCTATAAATTGTACTAATAGTGTACTTTCTATACAGAAAGAATACGAAAGATATGTTTCTATCGCTAAGAAGGGGATATTCATACACAGCTCGTATCTATACGTATTAAATACTTAGTAAAATTAGTTCAAAACAAAGCCACTACATATGACAATAACTTTATCTTCACGCGACATAATACATAAATTATAAAGAGTCATAAATCAAACAAAAAGAACCATCAAAATAATCACACGTTTTATTATATTCAAAAAAATTAAACGTTAAAATATTTATCGTTTGATTTTCAAAAGTAACACACCAATTAAAGATACAATTATATATGAATAAATTTCGTTAAACAATTTGTCACAAACTTAATAATTCTAAACTATTTTAAATAAATAGTTTAAATTCAATAGCGTATACAATAAAATATCATAAAACACAATAATAATTATTTTATGCTGTATTTAGTTCTTTAAATGTAAACGGTAAATAAGCATTTCATATATTAAGGTATTATTATACTTATATGATACATCGTGTAAAGTTTCGAATTATTATTTCTTCTTGCCATCTAAAATAGTTATAAAATATAAATATATATATAATACTTATATTACAAAATATCGTCAAAAATATTAAATATAAAACCTATACAGACATTTTTAGTATAAATTTTGGTGAAACAAACAACCTTTCAAGAATATGATATAAATATTTGACGACCGTAAGTTGTTCAATTAAATTATCAATATTCGATTTGTACTCAATCGAAACTAAATATCTTTATTAAAACCATGGCCAAACTGCGACAAATTCAAGTAAAACATTGAAACATAAAACGCGTTAGTTATAAAGAAGGCTTATATTAGTACCAAAAATTTTATAGATTTCGAAGTTAAGTATTCATAAGTATATATTAAAATGTATATGAAATATTCGAATATTATTTATAATTACGTTTAAGAAAAAAACTTAAATTGCTTTTTCTTTCTCCCTATAATCCTTTGAACTTCCTCATCCCACCACCACGTTTCTTTATTTTCAGGCATACTACTCCTGCTCTCGCCAACAACTTCCTCTCCTATGTCCTTTACACAAGTAACCATCCTATTCCACACGTCATTTATATTCCCTTCAACATTCCCCAGCCCCCTTTCTTTTACCTTCTTTACAAACTCTTTTCTTTTTCACCTATTAATTTCCACCATCGAATCCTCGCTTCCTTTCCTACTTTCTTTTTTTTGTACATCCTCTTCCCACTAAACCACACCTCCATTACCATAAGTCTATGCTGCGTTATTACCCCCTCACCGGGAATAACTTTACAATCCTTCACCTGCTTTACACTCT
>JAIPRN010004552.1:0-14368 GCA_025469175.1 Geopemphigus sp. TES_GeoC_2020
TAATTGTTATTTTAGTAAATTGTAGTATATAATTTTCTAAATAATTTTTCGACGAATAATACTGACCCATTTTATTAACAATAGCGTTCAATTTATTACAACTGCGAAATGCAGTGTTGCTGAAATAGCACACTTGACTATATATTACACGAAATTCATCGAGTTTTTGTTGAAATCGAATAGTTTAACCATATTTTTAAGTTAGCAAATATTGTCGGTGTTTATTTAAGACCCTGTTAAAATTTCGATCGATTTTTAAATTATTATTAAGCGAAACCTATATGAATAATTCTACATTTGAAATGTAATAATAAGTATTTAGTATTTTTCCCCTCTCTTATATCATTTTCTTTTTTAGTTATAGCACGATTAATTACAAATATATAAAATCCTCTATATATAATTATATATAATATTATAAAACACAATTGATGGATAGCTCTAAAATAACACAAAGATAAAATCATATTGGATTCTGCGAAACCAACGAGTGTGCCGACTAGTTATAGTGAAAATAGTAATAATTCTTTTGCAAAATTCAAGTAGGCTTATAAATACTATTAACTTTCTGATACACCTTATGAAAACGGATTGACAAATATGAAGACCAGAAAATGATAGTGTAAAAATTATTAAAAGTATTTGAATAAATTACAATTGTAGAAACGAATATGATGAAACCCCGATGAATACGTCCCGTCTAACATATTTCATCACCAATAATTGTTATTTTAGTAAATTGTAGTATATAATCTTCTAAATAATTTTTCGACGAATAATACTGACCCATTTTATTAACAATAGCGTTCAATTTATTACAACTGCAAAATGCAATGGTGCTGAAACGGCACACTTGGCTATATATTACACGAAATTCACTGTGTTTTTGTTGAAATCGAATAGTTTAACCATATTTTTAAGTTAGTAAATATTGTCGGTTATTATTTAAAACGCTGTTAAAATTTCGATCGATTTATAAATTATTATTAAGCGAAACCTATATGAAAAATTCTACATTTGAAATGTAATAATAATAAGTATTTAGTATTTTTCCCCTTTTCTTATGCCTTTTTCTTTTTTAGTTATAGCATGATTAATTACAAATATATATAAAATCCTCTATTTATAATTATATATAATATTATAAAACACAAGTGACGGAAAGCTCTAAAATAACACAATATGAATACTCTTATTGGATTTTACGAAAACAACGAATATACCGACTAGTTATAGTGAAAATAGTAATAATTTTTCTGCAAAATTAAAATCGGCTTATAAATATTAATCACTTTTTGATATACCTTATGAAAATGTGTTGACAAATATGAAGACCAGAAAATGATAGTGTAAAAATTATTAAGAGAATTTGTATAAATTACAATTGTAGAAACGAATATGATGAAACCCCGATGAATACGACCCGTCTTACATATCTCTGTATTTTATTACAAAAGAATCTGGGGAAACCAACACACAGTCACGAAGTTTCCAGATAGTGATAATAACATATAGTTTACGTGTTTAATTATTACACTGTATGGCGTGCTTTTGTCTAGACGTGTAGAATTGAAAAACCTTTATTCTTATTCTTTAATATTATTTAATATTAACACGTAGACGAAAAAATCTCATCACCAAAAATTGTTGTTTTAGTAAATTTTAGTATATAATTTTCTTAATAATATTTCGACGAATAATACTAACCCATTTTATTAACAATAGCGATCAATTTTTTACAACTGCGAAATGCAATGTTGCTGAAAAAGCACACTTGGCTATATATTACACGATATTCATCAAGTTTTTGTTGAAATCGAATAGTTTAACCATATTTTTAAGTTAGTAAATATTGTCGGTGTTTATTTAAAACGCTGTTAAAATTTCGATCGATTTTTAAATTATTATTAAGCGAAACCTATATCAAAAATTCTACATTTGAAATGTAATAATAATAAGTATTTAGTATTTTTCCCCTTTTCATGTGTCTTTTTCTTTTTTAATTATAGCACGATTAATTACAAACATATTAAATCCTCTATATATAAATATATATAATATTATAAAACACAAGTGACGGAAAGCTCTAAAATAACACAGAGAAATAATCCTCGTGGATTTTGCGAAAACAACGAATTTACCGACTAGTTAGAGTGAAAATAGTAATAATTCTTCTGCAAAATTCAAGTAGGCCTATATATAATATTGTCTGTGATTATTTAAGACGTTTTTAAAACTTCGATCGGTTTTTATACACAGAAAAAATTGTTTTAATTACCACTGCCAGTCGATACCTATAAACTGTTAATTATTCTTGAAAATATACGGTATAAGATCCTAAGATTTATGTTTTGGTCTATCTTTGAGTGTATTATTGGTTGCTGAGTGTCAATAAAAATATATGAAAAAACAACAAATTGATTAAACTATCAATAGGTTAAATAAATACACCTGATGAAAACTATTTCATTATAAGGAGGTCAACTGTACTAAATGTATAATCGTTTTTACATTGTCGATATATTTACAATTTTTGCAAGTACAAACTGTTTATAACAGTTTTAAATATTACTGCCAGTCGATACCTATAAACTGTTAATAATTCTTGAAAATATACCGTATAGGTAGCTATGATTAATAATTTGGACTATCTTTTTTTAATTTATTACTAGTCACAGACTGTTGTTAATAATTTGAGTAAATACTACACATTGATTATAATATAAATATATTGAACAGGTACAACATCTAAAAACCACTGCATTATAAGAAGGTCAATGCTTCTTAATGTATAAACATTATTACAATGTCGTTATTTTTACAATATTTGGACTTACATATTGCGTATGGGTGGTGTAAATAATGGATTTTCAGTGAAAAGCAATTTATTTAATATTGACGAAACATGGCATTTCCTGAAGAGAACAATGTAGGCAATTTATTGTGTTCCTTACCAAATAATGTATACCGTATAAGGACCTACGGTTAATAGTTTATCCTCCCTACAATATTTAGTATGTGTTGTATTCGTTAATTTTACAGCTTTTCTCTAACGATATACGCATATATCATATTTCTTATAATTTATACATTAATTATATTTCTAGGTAATATTCTACAATTACGAATTTCCTGATATGCTTATATATAAAATAACGACGTCGAACATAAACATAAATACGTATTATTGATTTGTGTACCGAAATAAACCACGGCGACTCAACACATTTCCGAGTACGGTTCTTCGTTAGACCTCTAACGTTTCTTAAGGTCCGTTACGAAGATAGCGGGCGCGTGATCGTAATACCGCCGTTTTCGGGTTCTCAAACCGACCGCTGACAACAAGATAAGTAAAATTACGAACAGTCCCGCCAGTGTTGCCTAATCAATCAACGCAAATTTTAGGATAATAGTCGTAAATAGTCCAATAATATTATTACCCCCAAGTAACTATAGGAGACAAAATCGATCCAGTCATTTCACGCGTTAAGTACATCTTTTTTATATCCCGTTTTGGAGTAAATTTTGTACAAATGTATCTTCAATCTAATCAAATTAAGGATAAAATACGTAAAGAACGTGGAATACAATTGCGTCGTAAATCGACATTACGTAACGTAATTAAATATTTATATATATATATGTATGTATGTGGGTGAGTGTGTGTGTGTGTATGTGTGTGTGTGTGTGTGTATAACCCTTTAATAATTATCTCATTTTTCGTTAAGTTAGATCTGTTGATGAGTTGAGAAACTTTTAACTTAACTCACTTATATACGTATATAGATTATAATATTATAACCAAATGTGGACTACTTTTTCAAAAGTCACACTTGTTTTGAATATTAAGTCGTCTTAATTAATCATTTGTCTATATCTTTCTGAGTTATAATACGATTAATTAAAAATATATAAAATCCTTAATATATATTTATATATAATATTATAAAACACAAATGACGGAAAGTTCTAAAATAACACAAAGAAATAATCATATTGGATTTATTTGTAAAAATTACAATTGTAGAACGAATATTATAAAATCCCGATAAATACGTCCCGTCTTACATATCTCTGTATTATATTATAATAGAATCTGGGGAAACCCAACACACAGTCACGAAGTTTTCAGATAGTGATAATAACATATAGTTCACGAGTTTCATTATTACACTGTTTGGCATGCTTTCATCTTGTCGTGTTTTATTTAAAAACCTTTATCCTTATTCTAGTTTATTATTTAATATTAACAAGTGGACATGACGAAAAAATCTTTTTCTATTATTCAATAATAGAAATTGCCAATTCCTTAGCCAAATCCACAGCTTTAATTTGGCCCCCATCGGTACATTTACTACCGTGGTCAGATTTCTGCCCCAAAATTAAACTTTGTATCAACGAATTATGGCTTAAATTCATTTTAAATTTATCACCACATTTTGCTGCTTGGTACAGAAATTTAAACCCCCCTATCTCTTCTCGTCCTTGGTTTTTTCATCTTGATCTATCCCGTAAAACTATCTCCTCTTTTTCTTCTTCTACGTTTTGGTCACACTTTACTTCCTTCTCATTCCTTTAAAATGTCCCTAAACGACTCACCACTCTGTACACTTCACAATACTCCTGCCACTTGCGACATTAATCATATCCTTTTCAACTGCCCCGAATTATCTCTAGAACGCTCTAGTTTTCTTTCTCTTCTGAATTCTCTCAATATCCCATTTATTACTCATCATATTCTTTCTTCTAAATCACGTACTGTTATTATCGCCACCTTATCTTTTTTCTATAATTCAGGGTTTCGTATTTAAACATTTTTTAATTCAGGTTTTTTTTTTCTTGTCAAATTGCTTAATTGAATTTTTGTCTAATTTCTTTTGTCGTTTTTTTTCTTGTTGTTTAATCATTTCTAATTGTCGAGACTAATTGTTTTACAAGTTTCAATAAAAAAAGAATCTAGGGAAACCCAACACACAGTCACGAATTTTCCAGTTAGTGATAATAACATATAGTTCACGAGTTTCATTATTACACTGTTTGGCGTCTTTCGTCTTGGCGTGTATTATTTAAAAACCTTTATCCTTATTCTAGTTTAATATTAACAAGTAGACAAAAAATCTCATCTCCAATAATTGTTGTTTTAGTAAATTGTAGTATATGATTTTCTAAATAATTTTTCGACGAATAATACTAACCCATTTTATTAACAATAGCGATCAATTTTTTACAACTGCGAAATGCAATGTTGCTGAAACAGCACACTTAGCTATATATTACATGAAATTTATCGAGTAATAGTTGAAATCAAATAGATTAACCATATTTTTATGTTAGTCAATATTGTCGGTTTTTATTTAAAACGCTGTTAAAATTTCCATTGATTTTTAAATTATTATTAAGCGAAACCTATATCAAAAATTCTACATTTGAAATGAAATAACAGACGTATATGTTACCCGAGAACTCGAGTTAATTACTAAGCAGAAACTACTAGAATATACTGTGGCTAGAGCAAATCTTGAAATTCTAAAATAGCGTGGAAAAAGTTCAACGTAATTACATACATTCAGTCATGGAATAGTCATTGACTAAATGACAAAATGAAATACACCGTCGTAATAAATATCATACAAAAGTTCGTAGGGATGGAGTTTCCGATTTTAGGTTCCGTTAATGTGATAGGGTACGAAATAGGTTTACTATTTGAAATACATATTACATTTTTTTAAGTCGTTATCGACGAATAAAATTGTTTTTACTATAACTACCAGTTGATACCTATAAACTGTTAATTATTCTTGAAAATAAACGGTATAAGAACCTAAGATTTATGTTTTGGTCCATCTCTGAGTGTATTATTGGTGGCTGAGTGTCGATAAAAATATAAGAAAAAACAACACATTGATTAAACTATCAATAGGTTAAACAGATACATCTGATGAAAAGTATTTCATTATAAAGAGGTATTATAGTGAAAATAATAATAATTCTTCTGCAAAATTCAAGTAGGCTTATAAATAATATTGTCTGTGTTTGTTTAAGACGTTGTTAAAACTTCGATCGGTTTTTATACACAGAAAAAAATGTTTTAATTATCACTGCCAGTCGATAACTCTAAACTGTTAATTATTCTTGAAAATTTACCATATAGGAAGCAATGATTGAAGTTTTGGTCTGTCTTTCAGTTTTTTACTAGTCACTGTTGATAATAATTTGAGTAAACACTACACATTGATTATACTATAAATAGATTTAACTGGAACAACAGCTGGAAACCACTGCATTATAAGAAGGTCAATGCTTCTTAATGTATAAACGTTTTTACAATGTCGTTATTTTTACAATATTTGGACTTACATATTGCGTATGGCTGAGGTAAATAATGGATTTTCATTGAAGAACAATTTATTTAAAGTTGACGAAACATGGTATTTCCTGAAGAGAATAATGTAGGCAATTTATTGTGTTCCTTACCAAATAATATATACCGTATAAGGACATACGAGTAATAGTTTATGCTCCCTACAATATTTAGTATGTGTTGTATTCGTTAATTTTACAGCTTTTCTCTAACGATATACGCATATATCATTTTTCTTATAATTTATACATTAATTATATTTCTAGGTAATATTCTACAATTACGCATTTCGTGATGAGACTTCAATTAAATACAAAATTACGATAAATCTCTTGGGAATACCGAATATGGTATAACATAATATTTTATTATATGTAAAAAACTTACACATTCAATATGAAAATAAAAAATATTATAATATATAAACCTAAAAAATAAGCGCCGATTTTCTTGGTCACAGTTACAATACAATCAAATAGTTATACATTTCACCTTTATCCCAAGAATATAATAATTGACAGATATAATAAGTAATTATCATTCAGTGGGATACAATGCGGTCAATTATGTATCTCCCGTTATGTAATTACACCAATATCTATAAGAATACAATCAAATAATTACAATTATGGTAATTAATATCAATTGAGCTGCTAATGTCAGATGCGCTGATTTTTATAGCAATTTAACATGAATCCATCTGTCCACTACCATAAACTGATACTTCAAACATCACTGTAAAACACAATAATTACGCCCTTGCCTCGGCAAATGACTCTCCTTTCCATTCCGGTGAGAATGGAATCTCCCAAGTTTATCCTGGTGTTACAGTGTGTGCAAACAATCCATGTACGAGCTACAACTGTACTCATTTAATAATGTCAGTGAATTCTTCGAGACGTAATCACTGTCTTAAACTTTATCAAATGATTCTCTTGAGCAGTTTGTAATATGTTCAAATTTGAAATGTTGATATGATCGGAAGGTGGATGATTTAATCTAACAATTTTATTTCTAAATAATTCTCGAACTTACCATCCAGAACCTCAACTGTATTATCTCAATAATAACTTACATCTCACCCATTAACCACCTCCAATTATTATTTAGTGTAATATACACATGCACCTCTCCAACTATTTTTCTTTTTATGTCATTATCTTTACCAAAGACGAAGTGGTTGAATACGATTTAGTGTGATATAAATAGTGCTTGTGGGTGTTTGAAGACATTCCACATCGGGCAATCGGGCCAAATGGAGGTTGAGCATCAAGGTGGTCGACCCCAAATAGCTGTGAAAGAGGCGACGAAGAATAAGACATCTTTATCTTTACCGTATTTTTATTATTCAATTTTTATATTTTTTGGGTAATTACAATCTTGTTGCTTGAGCACTCGCTAACGGTTTCATTTATGTGCTTGCCGAGACAAAATAATATGGCCCCGCGTGTACTGAAATACATTATGACACGAGACGGTCGGACTTACACCGGATATGATTATATATGATACGAAAGGAAAATCTAAAAAGATCTTTTTTGTGAATTACAAACAACAATAGCGAAAAAACAACCTTCGCGATGGTCTATAAATAAACATGAATAAAATTAGAATCTAAGATTTTATTTATAATAATATGTAAAGTATTTATAATACACCATTATTTTTCTCTTTTAAAAAAATAAGTTTTAATCGTAATAAAAGACATAACGAATTCCGCTTATATCCTGAATCCTGAAATATGGACTAAATCCATATTTTTTCGCTACAAATTACAAAATACACTACTATGGACAGTTTCCAACCCTATAATGCGTAAACTTGATCGGTAAACGAAATGAATATATAACATTTTTCAAAAATCGTACAAGTTTTTATGAATTAAAATAACAACAGCCAAATTCGATAAAAAAAAAGTGTAGTATTAATAAATAAAATTCGTTGAAATATGTTCGTGGGTTCTTAATACTTAGATATATGTAAGTAGATCTTATCAAATTAAATTAAACCTTTGTAAAATAGAAAAAAAGGAGATCATCATTATTAGCTCTTGTCTATTTGACATTGACAAGATAATGAAATGAGAAATGATGCCATTATGAGGCTTATAAACAAACGTTATTAAAAATTCCACCAAAATTGATGTTGTAGTTACTGAGTTTTACGATTGCAAACGCATAATATTTTTAAGTATATAACTTATATACAAACATACTGGTATCCAAACCGTGAAAAATGCATTATAATGTAGTACAAAAATGTAATAAATAGGTCGTATGATATGAACCAGTACATATGTGTGTGTGTGTGTGTGTGTGTGTGTGTGTGTAACCTGGTCTACGAAAAGGGGTTTTTAAAAACTAGTTTTCCATAGAACAGCTGTTAAAGATAAACAAATCGGTCTTCAGTGTCTCCTTAGTTGTCAGTTTATGGCATTTAAACCTTCTTTTAGCAGACCAAGTTACGTATATTTATATATATTGTGATATATTTATGTTGCCCGGATGAGCTTAGTATGACAATTCACATAGGGATGAAGATCGCCAACCTGCGATCGAAATCTGAAGATTGGTCCCAACGGGATTTTTATTGTTATTTTCAATAAATGGAATAAGCAAAATAAATGACAGAAATTCTATATGTATATGAATAATCAATATTATTGTACAAACATTATGTAAAATAAATGAAAAAAAAACATAATAAATAGATAAAAACTGAAATAGATATTACCTGTTGCAGATTTCCGAGGGATCAAATCAAAAGCGGTCTCCTATCCAAGGGACGATAGGTGAAAAAACTTCTCCAGACCTAACAGCAGTGAATTTTAGTCTTAAAACAAATCAAACTTACAAATATTTAAAAGAATAAAAAAATTAACTAATAACTGTAGTGGAGAAAACCTTCTTAGTCCGTGGTCGAAATAAGAGTGAAAAGGTCTGTATCAAATAAGTCGATTCGACTATCGACACAAAGCTCATTGTTTAAATCATCATAATCACAGATTAACGAACAGAGTCACAAGTTACTTGAACATTACAATATTAAGATAAATAAAAGGATTATTTGTACATTTGATTGGTTATATTTATAAAAAAATAAGAGGTTTACAAAGAAAATAATAAATACTTTTTTACACGTAAGTAATCTATGATAGTGACCAAAACTTGTTAAAACACCTCTATAAATTAAATGCCTATCAGATGAGCAATTTAGTAGCCAAACTAGAAAACATATTTCTTAATACAATTTCGGTTTTCCAATTACCGCTGTTACTCAGCTACTTAATTATAAATAATTAGCTTAACTAATATATAAACTCAATTTGTTTTTCCAGAAATTACGCCGTGTGTGTGTGTGTTTTCCAAATTTCACGGTTTATTCAAATTATAATATATTATTAACATATAGCCTCAAAGACAACTCTATGTTACATATTTCCAAATCAGATCTTATGGTAACTTATAACACCTTTAACGATTATTTTATTAAAAATTGACGTCTATAACAATTATATCTAAGTGTGATGTACAGTTCATAATATTACACAATATTGAACAATATAATCACTTTAATGTTCGTGAAACGTTGTGTTTCGACGGTTATTTTCTAATAACTTAATTTTTGCTCGAATGCATGTCAATACATTACTAACTAAAACTCGTAAGTTTAACGCTAATAATGTTTGTTATCAGCTAAATATTATTTCATTTTAATGTTTAAATATTTATGAGTCCACTGATTTTTAAATTAGTCAGCACCCAGAAATTTTAATAACATAATATCAATATAAATAAAATTCTTCCCCTATTCCATCGAGATGGGGATTGGATTTTGAAATGTTAAATTATTATATTTTCGTAAAATTCCATTCACCGGTATATTTTTAAATTTTAATTTATTAAAACAAAAGCTTTACACGATAAACTATATTAACTTTGAAACCGATTCATATTCCATTTTTAAAAAAAAAGGGTGAAATTATATAGTAAACTTAAGGCGTACATTAATATTGAAAAACGATTTAGGTCAAAAAAACCCGCGTCGATTTAAAGCTTATTTGGACACCTAAACAAACTAACCATTTTTCGAAGAACATAAATAAGGTCTACCATAAAGAATTTCTGTTACTTGTTTTTTAGTAGATTGTTAGAATTCATTCGCTACAGTACGATTTTTATTACAAGAAAAATGAAAACAGTCTCTACAACATGTTATTTATTTATATTAATTTTGACATTGGATTTGATTTTTAATCCCATATCAGTGCTATCAAGTAAGCAAGTAGCCATTTATATGACACAAATTAAATTAAAATAAAAAAATTATTTCACTAAATTGCATTCATGACATACTTTTTAATGTAAATTATATATTTATCTTAATTATTGTTTTAGAAATAAACCACATTTTTCAGTCTAATAAATAATATAAAGATTCATCTGAAGATATTTTATGTAATCAAATTTAATTAAAATATAAAACATCCATACATTCTATATACAGTAATAATGACGATATTGTATAGTATTATTATTATATAATTTTATATATTTTAATTGCATAATAACTTATCAAGTGAACGGTAAGTAATTCAAACCATCTGGTTATAAATATTTTATTTCATTTATGTTATTATTAATTTATCTTGGTGGTTTACCTTATATTGAAATATATTCATTTCTACGTAACATCAAAATATGCACCCAATATATCGTTAAATATTTATAATTTTTTAAAATTTATGGTTTAAAATCCAAGCTATACCGTTAAATTAAATTTACAGAATAGACTTTATAGTTACGACAGTTTATTCTAAAAGATATCAATTATATACTATATATAAACATTAGTATTTTAATAATGAACAATAATACGTAACTAAAATATTATATCAGAATATTATTTGAAAAAATCAAACAGAAATTTAAGTAATTTAATATTAAGGTCACAAAAAAATTAATCAATTCATTAATCATTTAGGATTATTTAAAATTCATTTAAATATAAACCTCTATAATGTAAACTTAAAACTTCGATCGAAAAAATCATTTGATATATAACAATTTTTTTAGTTTATTGAAATAAAATTAGTAAAAAAATAAAAAAAAATTAATTTAATTATAATAATAGCTAAACGCAAAAGTGTTAAATTTAATTGACCTTCTTTTTCATGATCTATTTAAATATAAAGTAGCGATAATATGTAAAGCCCTAACGCTTTTTCATTTTAATAAATTGAACACAATAATATATGACTAATGATGTATATTATTCATTCATACATATCTATGTAATAAAATATAAAAAAATTTCCAATATTCAATTTTCATATCAACGTAAAATCAAAATATATACCCGATAAAATATAAGCATATATAATGATTTTAAATTAATTGATGAAATTCAATGTTATACCCTTAAATTTAATTTATGGAATAGTTTTAATAATAACTATAGGTATAATAATAATTTAGAATAATAAATATATAGTCGATGTATATAATTTTACACAATTTTAATATTGCTAAAATCACATCTTAATACTCTATTTTTTTTTTTTTTAAATTTAATTAAGTAAAATTAAATGTTATTTTAATTACGAAAATACAATGTATAAAATAATTTGGAAACTGGTTTAAGCATATATTATTCTCTACTCAATAGGGTATTATTTAATATAAAATATATTTTCAAACCTCATTATTAATTAATTTTAGTGGTTTACTTTATATAAATATATAAATATATATTCGTTATGTTAAAATTTGCACCTGAAAATCATTAAGCCTATTCAAATTTTTTAAATTTATTGTAAATACTCCAAGTAATATTATTAAATTAAATTTATGGAACAGCTATAATAGTAATAATTCATAGCGACACTATTAAATTTAATTTAAGGAAAAGCTTTAATTGTAATGATAGTTCTTTCTAAATTACATCCATATTCTACTCCACCTAAGTGTCAATATAGCATATATAAAAAATAATATGCAATTATAATTTAGATATAAATATAATTTTGAAAAAATGAAAATATATTTATGTTATTTATTATTCGTGTCACAAATAAAATGAATATTCCATGTATATAATTTGTACATGGTTTGAATATTATTTAAGTCATATTTATATTTCTTAATTTTATACGTTTCAATGTCATACAGATGGGAATAAGTATTTGACATGTCTGTGAACTATCTTTGTGTAATTGAATATTATTTTAATTACTATATTTACAATGTATAATAGAAATTGAAAACTAGATTCACGGTACATTTTTTAACAGCTCATATCAGAAATTTTTATGATTTATTATATTTTCACGCCTCCTTCTTAATGAATTTTAGTAGTTTAATTTATATAATATGATGTATATTCGTTATGCTAAAATTTACACCTAATAATAATAAACTTAAATAAATGGTACAGTATTGTTCTTTATGTTTTTTTTCTAAATTGATGTGTAATTTAATAAAGCTTAATTTTAATTATCATTCTAATAAATTGAACGCAACAATGTGTTTTTTAGATTTTTGGATGAAATTCATAACTACATTATTAAATATAATTTTCGGAAAAGCTTTAATCGTAATGATAGTTCTTTCTAAATTACATCCATATTATTGTCAGTATAGCAAATTTTAAAAATAATATGTTATTATAATTTGAATATTAGGATAATTATTTAAAAAATCAAAAATATATTTAAGTAATTCAATATTCCTGTCAAAAATAAAATGAATAGTCCATGTATATAATTTGTACATGATTTTAATATGATTTAAGTCATATCTATATTTCCTAATTTTCTACGTTTCAATGTAATACAGAAGACTGTAAGTATTTGACATGAGTATGAACTCTCTTTGTGTAATTGAATACTATTCTAAATACTTTAATTACAATGTATAATAGAAATTGAAAACTGGATTCATAGTAAATTTTTTTACAATTCAATAGGAAATCCTTTATTTTATAAATAGTAAATAAATTATTCCTTAATAGGGAATTCTCTTATATTTAATATATTTTCAAACCACATTGTCGATTAATTAACTAATTTACTTTATATAAAATTATATTTATTCGTTTAGTAAAAATTTACACCAAGGTATCATTAAGGATATTCAAATTTTTTAAATTAGTGGTAATTTTACTAGGTAAAATATTTTAATTAAATTTATAGTATAGTTATGATGTTTATGTTAGTTTTCTAAGTTGACATATAATTTAATATAACTCAATTTTCATTATCTCTTAAAATTAACTAATTGATAATAAAGAAAGTCCTAAGGCATTATCAATTAAATAAATTGAACGCAACAATGTGTGACTAATGATATATTTTATTCATTTATATATATTTATGTAATAAAATATGTGGAAATGTCCTATACTCAATTCTTGTATCAACGCAACATCAAGATATACATCCAATTTATCATTCATAGTTACAATATTAAATTTAATTATTAGAACAGCCTTAATAATAAAGATTAATCTTTCTAATAGACATCAATTCCATACTCTACATAATTCTCAGTATGGTAATAATAAAAAAAAAACCTGTATTTATAATTTTAAATGGAGAAATTATTGTAATGAGTCAAGGGAATATATAAGTTATTTCATAATCGCGTCATGAATTATATGTAAAATCAATATATATAAATTTACGTGGATTTAATACTGTTTAAATCATGTCGTAATTGCCTTATATTTTACGTGTCATTATCATACAGTAACTAGTAAGTATATATACAGATGAAATCTATTTTGAGTGTATTGAATTTTCTTTTAATTTCGAGAGTTACCATGTATAATACAAAAGAAACTGGATACAAAGCAAATTTTTTTACAACTCAATAGGGAACGTTTTAATATATAATATATTTTTAAACCTCAATAATAATTAATTTTTTAAGTAAAGTTTAACCTTTTATTATAATATTCATTCATATGTATTTATGTAATAAATTTTAATTAATCTCGAATATTCTA
>JAIPRN010004553.1:0-14362 GCA_025469175.1 Geopemphigus sp. TES_GeoC_2020
TGTGTGTGTGTGTGTGTGTGTGTGTGTGTGTGTGTGTGTGTGTGTGTGTGTGTGTGTGTGTGTGTGTGTGTGTGTGTATATAAATATACGGTACATAATATAGTATATTATATAATAATACTTACGATACGTTAATATGATAATAGTAATAAGTAATAACTTTAAAGTTATTAAATGTAGAAATAAAACACAGGCACAGATATATATATATATATATTACAATTTATATGTAAGTCATTAACTGCGGTAGGACGGCACGACATTTTTTTTCGAAGTTACAAAAAGAAAACGGGTGATTTACTTTTAACCACATTTTAGGGGATGGGAGGTAAATGGAGAGAGTTGGATAGCAAAAATACAAACGGCCATCTAACGAAAGTTTCCCCCTCCCCTGAGTCCATGACGTTACTTCGGCGGACTTAAGCGTACATTTTTGAAAGAAGCGTATTCGCGTTAAACTAAATTATATAAATATAATACACCAACGAAGCCGTTGTCGAAAGAATAGTCGCCGTTTGGATACTAATATTGGGAATAATTAGTCGATATGACGCCCGACAATGATTTAGATATCGAATACTATTGTCGACCGTAATTCAATCTATACGTGTACGCACTAATAACAAACCACACACACACGTTAAATTATAATCAGCGATCACGTTCTCATTAATGTATAACATTTATATCGCCGTAGTACGAAAACAAACTCGCTTTTTTTGTTGTTTTACGTATATAATTTTGCGTCTTAAGCTCGGTTGTAGTTCATAGTTTTGTTCGCTCGTTATTTCCGTTTTACCGGTCGACATTAATCGCTTATTATCGATAAACGTATTTGTTTAATCTCGTTATTCGTCGTTCGGCCATTGAGACAATAACATCTTCACGTACGCGAATTCGCTCATTCTCGCAACAATAATTTTACTTATTCGTATTCACCGTCGTTATTCGGTCGAAAAGCCGCCACGATGAGTATATTTTCGCCGAACATTTTTATCCGTGGTAGTTGTTTATTTTTGACACGTCTATCTCCATCCTAAACACCGACGGATAAATGCCTCTGTTCATTGGCGTACTAATGGGGGAGATAACCCCCCTGAAAATTGTTAGGAAAATTTTATATCTTACGAGACGTATATTTTTAGTCAATAATAACGAAAAATTAAAATATTTTTAAACTTCAATACACGTTATAATATAACGTATTCGTTAAAAATGAATAATCTATTAAAGCTTATAATGTGTTCTGTTTCGTTAGGGTCATCCGATTTATTTATTTAAAAATTAATCTCCCTTCCCCGAATTTCATGTCTAAGTACGCCACTACCTCTGTTGCCATTGACGCCATTCAAAAAACTATTCGCCGCCAAATTTAGTTAATACTACTTCGACTTAAAAAAAACCGCAAGTTTAGGTAAATTCGCATCGCGTATAACTGATTTCGTGTTGATATAACTTCGTGTATGTACCGACAACTGTTATTAAGTTAAAAGTGTCGTTCCGTTACTATTTTCTGTTATTTTATTAGATATTTTTATAATTTGTTTTAAATTATTATAAAATCGTGTAGGGTTATTATTCGGCTGGTGCTTGTTCATTGACTTAAACAATTCGATGTCGAGTACTCTAAATTGTTGAAGTCTTTGCAAAAATTGTGCGTGGTCATTATTGTAGTAATGCATATTTGCTAAAGGGAAAGGTATTTTAATAATTATTTGTAAAGTTTATCGTTTTGAACAAAATGTAAGAGAAACTGTCGTAGTTACAATTTTAGGAAATTGGTACTGTTTTTAGTTTTTAATTAGTAGTATCTTAAACTTTAAAGTTACGATTATTATTTTAATGATACACATTATTTATAAAAAAGCTTTTTCGTTCTTTAATGTAACGTTTTTTATTGTATATTATTCCGTTGAAATGTTTTTGTGGAAATTGTGTTAGTGTTTGTGGTAGTATGTGTATCGTACTTTATTTGAATCGTAAATAACGCTAAAATATCTTTATGTAGTAACTAATAATAGAATCCCTTCGGATGTTGGTGGCCTGGGCGGCGACCGACCATCACGTAGTAAATCGTTTTCAATATTGTCAATCGTCTGGACTCACGATTGTATTAGAGTAAATGATGATTTTAATAAGTGATATTAACGTACAATTTGTATATTCCAATCGATAACCTTTCGTTTTCATTCGTTTGAAGATTGTCTTAAAAAATATCTATTACTTCATATTCTACTAGACGAACGCATAACGAAAAAAAACATAGGTTGGCCACCCTCTGTTGAAAATTCTAACACCGCCAGGAATATATGTCACGGGAGAAGTAAAAAATTCGAGCATTACACGCATAATGCCCAAAATATATGGGGCAATATGATGATTGTAGGCGGTGTAAATTAAATTAATATAGGTACACGAGTTTTAGATCATATTATTATTAGGCGAAATACTTCTGTGACATTTCGCCACACTTCCTTATTTGCATATTTTGATGTTGCGGGTACGATCAACCGAATTAGGAAATTCGCGTTAAAAAAAACATGTACCCCGGTGAATAAATCGGTTTTTACGTTTATTTTTATACGCTAAACGAAGAAAGATTTTTGTTGGACGCGTTTTTTAATATGACCACGCGGGGGGGGGGTTTACTTACTTTGTTATTATTATACATTTTTTTAATATTATTTATAGTCTAGCGTTAATCGAAGTTCGTAAGGGGTTTTATTCGATAAAATGATTCAATGATTTATAACTATCGCGTATATTCATTTCGAAAGACTCTCACGTATAGAATATAATTAGTAATTCGCATAATTCAAAATAAACTAATTAAAACTATTTATGGGGATAATTACTTCAAAAACCTATAACCCATTTAGTATAGTTTCGGCAATTACACGTGACATTAAAAGAATCAATCGCACTTTGATATAAAAATATTAATTATTATTACCCATAAGTAGCCACAGTGATATAAATATAAATATTCTATTAGGCTGGTTGGTTCTTTTTTACGGGACAAATATTTGTTTGAAATGTCTCTTTATATATAATCCATCCTTGAAAACACGACATGCGTTACATAGTCGGGTTGAAAGTTATTTATTTTACAACTATACCACGACGATTCAAAATTAATGTTATACGTTAATTTCCTTTAATCTACACGAAACTGTAGCACGAGTCACTTCATCTCGCGCGTGCGACATCACAATTTCTACTACGGGGGAGTTAAATTCTTCGATTTTTTAATTATCGTGCGACGTAATTTGATGTCCGATATAATCCACAGTTGTCGAGCTGTAAAGCGAAACTCTATCCCCTGATTTCGTAATCAACGAGTTTGTTTTATAATGTATAATGAATTCAAAGACAAGAAGCCATTTGCTTAACAACGTAAGAGTGTCGATCTAGGTCGTTTGAAAATTGCGAAAAAACTATTATATATATATATATACACTATACGTATACTTAAAGAGCTGTCGTATAAATTTTGAAATAGTTCCAAATGGTTTATCTATACATACACACACACAGAGAACTAAAAATAAACTACGAGAAATTTGTGTACCAACAGCGAAAACGAATAAAATAATGTGTATATATATATATATATATATAATAAATTATATAATGTTAATAATGAGATTTTCGGTAGGGACAACACACTGTCGACCTCGGACACTTAATTCTCTATTATAAAAGGAATACAAATTTCTGTACTTCTATATGGGAATAATATATATTTACACATAGTTACGAATATATTTATTTGAATTGTATTAGGTATTGAAACGCCATGTTTAGCGTGGCAAACAATATTAAAAAACGTCGGTGTTTGATGCATTTGAATAAATTTAATTAACACGATATCCTTTATATAATAGAAGATATGCGTAATTTATACGGGCGTATGTCGAAGGACGCACGCGAATACCGATATATATATATATATATTTATAGTTATATTTATATTTTTATATGTGTATACGACGGATATTAGATAGTCGTGTGTATAGTATTTACGGTCACAAAAACCTTTCGTCAAGACGTAGACCGCGCACATCGGGCCTATTACCTATAACATTCTAAGTATACCTATAGGCGCGTCGAGTGTCAGCTATATCGCTAATAAATACGAAATGTACATTTTAACACAGTTATCGACAAGTAATCGAAAGCCGATTAGCACAAACGATTACGATTTATGTTGTACACCTAATACGTGTCTATTATTGTGTGACATACGTAAGCCAAACGCTTTAGAAATGTGTGTGCCGTCGCGGCTTTTCTCGGAAAGTCGCGCTCGGCACACTTACACGATAACAAATATGTCTATTTGTACGGTGAATAGTTGCGCATACCTATATATATACACATGACCTGCACTCAGATCTATAACGAATAGTGTCGTTCATATTGAGTATATATTGTACCGATCACTTTTTAAATATTACAAAACCACTATAAATAAGATATAATTTCGTCGTGGCGTAATCAATATAAAACGATGACCGTAAACTTGTTTGTTTAACGCAAAAATCTACTCAACCGATTATATTGGTTCACTATATTCGGTTGGTGCCGAACGTACGTAGCAACACAATAATTTATGTAAACAATCTTAAGACCGTATAAATACATAAAGTACCGATTAAACGTATCATAGACGGACCCAAGTCGAATAAATTGATAGTTTTATATTTTGTTTCCAAAAAGTATATATATATATGTATGGATAGTTCGGGTGTGTTATGCATAATGCCGACTGGTTTTTATAGTCGATGTGAATAAGACGCGTAGCAATCGATTTTATTTTCAACGTTACCTATAGGTGATTTACAAACTGCTCGCGGGTATTTTTCGTGTAAAATACCAAATTTGATTTAAACAAATGAATAAAATTAATTCGTAATATTACGTTGAAGTAATAACACGCGATTTGTTATCTCGTATCGCTAAATAATTGTGGACAAAAACGAGATTATACTAGAAGTTATTATCACGGACCAACAATTAAATTAAACCGACACTGGCTTCGTCGCATACGGTTAATATAAAAGGAAGACATTTACGTCATTTATGCAACGATCGAGTTAGATCCATCAGTCACTCGATAGTGTTCCATTAGTACTTAAATATCTTCCGTTAAAAAATGAAATTATTCAAAAAAATCCGGACTTAATAAAAATCCATTCATAATAATAATATCGAATTCGTGCAAGTATACTATCCAATCTCGTATACAAAAATAAAAGTCAACGAAGTTGTGTACAAAGTAGCTAATGTAGCGACTAAAACGATTCCTAACCATGTCCTAATAGTATATATGTTCCAGTGACGTAACCAGAGAGGGGGTGAACATTAGGGGAACGCGCTTACTTCCACAATTTTTAATCGCTTTAATTAATTCGTTAATAACAACTTCATACGCGTATTATGTCAAAACTAATCGGCGGGGCTTATACATTTGTAATATTTTTCACTTCTGCTGAGTTCTATTAGTTCTACATATATTAATTAAGGTTTGTAGGATTTAGAGTGCTTTAAAACGTTTTATTCCGTATTTTAATATTTATCAAATTTTCTGGCGTATATAAATGTGTGTGTATATATATGTATAAGTAGCGCATAACTTTAAACTTTAATTTTTATGAAAATTATCGTACTTATTTTGTACGGTACTCTGTTGCATTTTCCCGTGTTTTTCATTTATCTATAAAGTTTTAACGTTTGAAATTATATATGTGCCCCGATAATATTGAACATTACGTTCAATACGTACGAATTTCGTTATTATTATTCAATTAATAGAAAGATGGCTCAGGGGTGTTCTGGCACCCCTGAAATGGCGATATGAAATTTGGTTAATGCCCGGATACTGAGGATATTTTTCCATAATATATGCTCTCTATTATTATATCGGTTTATTTATAAATAAGTATAAAATTATATTAATAAAAAACGGTCGACAAGAATGATACAAAAATCGTTCTAGTAAAATAAATAATTTTAGTTATTATAAAACGCGTTTGAATTAAAACGGTTATTTTAATAACGCAATTTTAAACGTTTCAGTAGTTATACAGTTGGTAAAGTAGTGAATCAAAATGAACGCATAAATTCTTTAAGTTACGAAAACAAATTAATTCTACAAGATTCTCTATAAAAAACGCCAAAAATTGAAAATAACGTACGTAGAATATGTTTTACAGCTTACTTTTATCAGATATTAACTATACATTATAAAGACGTTAACAACGTAAATTAATTAACGTTAACATTTTATTATAAATGCGTTACTACAGTTACGATATTAATACGATTATTTTTCCTTTCGGTGCTACTATAAAACATAATCCACGTTAAAAAAAAATAGCGGCTTATATATTTTTTGTAAAAAAGAAAAAGTTAATTTTACACACGGGCGAGATTTTAAAATTCGAACTAGCTGCGCGAAAAAAACTGGTCGAAAATAACGGAACGGGAATTTTCCAATTTTTCAAAATTCCATTTTATCGTTCCGCCGTTATCTAAAAGCCCCGCGTAGGACACACGCTCTAACGCCGGCACCACGATTGGGTGGAGAGGGGTGTGGGAGAAGGGGAATGCGTAAAAGTAAAAAAAAACGTTCGTCATCGTTGTCAAGTTGGCGTATACACGAAATAGTTATCGTAATATAACGTTCATATATATATACGTTTTTTTTTAAATTCCGCGAACAAAATAAAATTGTCACGGTCATTCGCGGCTGGTGCTGTACCTATACAATGTCAGTATATATATATATAAGTACCTATATATTGTGATCATTGATCGCGAACGAGCAGCGAAGGTCGGTCGAGCGCGTAACAAACGATAAAAAAAAAACCGTAAAAAACGTCGTCCGGTCCATGTCCAGATCGAAGTCGTCGTCGCACCGCCCCACCAACCACTGCTGTCACTACCACCCGAGTAGCGCAGCGAGTTCGCATGGTGAATTCGGGAACGGCGAGAACAGCGTTACGATAAAAACTAAAAAGTTTTTCGTGTCCTAGCGGCGGGCCGGCGGCAACGTTATATTCGTCGTTTAACCGCGTGTTGTATTTAAGCCAAACTGGTTTCGCGTGTCGCGTTGTTCGCGCGTATAATATCGCGTACGCGCTACGTGTATAACGTATAAATGTGTACGAACGCTGCGTGTAACGGCTGTACGGACGCCGCGCGAGTTTTACGCCGCACGACCCTTCCATATCTACGCCCGTGTTTGTACTACACAATGATCGAAACATAAACACACACACACACACACACATATAAACACACACAATATCGTAGACTCGTGACGGGTAAATTCGAAAACTACTGTCGAACACCGATTATTTTCACCGGAACTTTCACCGTCGGTTCGGTTTCCTCGTATCGTTTCCGGACGAACACGGCCGGTGGTCTACCTTGTCGTCGGCGTCATACGCCCAAAATCCAACGCGGGTTTTCTAGGCCATTCGAAATAATCTTCCGCGCGTATCGGCCCCGGTTAGTAATTGTCCGTTCGTTCGTCCATTGCACGTATTGCGCCACGGTGACCGTACGTCGGCGGGCGGAGAGTTTATTTAAACACGCCGTAAATACATTTCGGAAACGTCGACGAGCGAGTAATGATGATATATACGAGATATTTACCCACACATCCCGGCGGCTCTTTTGGCGCAGTGGCGACGAATCCGAAGCGCGTTCCAACTTTCGCGTCGCCGTTGGAAAGTCTCGCTACGAACATTTCGGTTCGGCGTCGTGTCCGGGGCACCGTGCAATTACACGGCGTGTGAACGTCACGTGGCTGATAAATTACGCGAGTTATTTCGGTTAACACGAACCGTCGTCGCGTATTTTCCAAAATAACGTCTCTAACGACGCACGTTCGCCGTTCAAACGTATCCCATACGCGCAATGTTTTCAACCATATTCACTGAATTGTGGAATAGTGAATACAAACGAACCGCCGGCAATTGTATTCGCGTATTTCCACGACCCGAAACCGTGGTAAGTCAACCGACTTGACTTTTTGTTGTCGTTACGATGACGCGTTGAAATTCGTTTAACCAGCAAATTCATCGTAACGAGTTAAAAAGGTCAACGTTTTACGTGCATATCAATCTGACCAATACGGAACAACGGCGCGATATCGCGATTTCCCTCCCAACCTTTTTTAGCGTAAACATTTATTCGATTCTTTAATAACCGTAAGGAGTAATTTGATTTTCGACGTAATCGACAGTCGTCGCTTACTGCAAAACGAGCCCCCACCTCAATGTCGTAGTCATCGGGTTTATTTTGTAATTCTACATTGAATTTGAAGACAAGAATCCATTCACTCATATCGATTTAAGAATGTCCAATTAGGCCATTTGAAAATTTAGTCGGTCGCGAAAAATAAATTTATCTATACAATACTAACAGGTATACTCGGTTTCACCTGATGTACGAATTATAAACGATTATTATTATTCAAGAAAAAAACAATCCGTTAAATTTTTCCAAATATTTGTCGACGCAATTATCAGTTGTTACGGACACCGTGGCCTATAGCCACAAAACCATTGTTATTATATAGGTATTATTATCTATTCGATGATGACAAGATAGTGAAATGATAAAGGCCTACGGTACTACCTGAGTTCTCTCAATTGCCACATCTTTCATCAAATTCTGTCGAGTAGTTACAAAATTACCCCGCGGTGATTATCTCGTTTTTCATTTATATCAATACAATATCTCCGAGTGAAGAGGTAGACGACCGTTTAAAGTTTTCAATTTTCCACTGAAACGCGATTCGCTAATTTCCAGGTTTATTCGTTTACATTTTTAGAAAAAATCGTGTCCAATTATTAACATTTATTAATTTTAACGAATTACTACTTAATATTTGAATAAATACACAAATATATATATATATACATTGACTACGTATACACTGGTATATTGTACCTTTTATTTTTTAATAAAAATCGGCAATACCATTCACTGTTTGGATAGCTTGAGAGCAGTACTTCGGACAGTGGGTTGTCATCCTTTATTGTTGTACTAAAAAATAAATAACAATAAGAAAACAATCATCCTTATTTGAAATACGACTGCACTATCCTCAGCCATACAACAAAGTCCTCACGTAACATTTAAATTAATAATATACGTATATAGAATGTTACGTCTAAAAACGGGAGATCGATGTCAGGACAGTGCCCTACCACGCAACGTCACTACGTCCACTAGTTAAGAAAATAAAAGGAATATAAACGTAATTGTTCGTAAAAATTGACGGGAAGGTATCAGGGATAGTCCCACGCTACGAGCCGTCCATTTACAACGTCCTTTAATTAAAATTAAAATAATACAAAATAATCCTTCTTCCTCACGGGAATTGCATATAATTAAGCCCAATAATCAACGATTATCCAGGCCAAATAAACACATAATAAGTTTTAACGATAATCATTGTTTGTGATTTAGATTTCCTGCGAAGTACGTCATATATTATATCGCAAGTGGTGCAGACACTAAACTACTATTATTCGCGATCGCGGTAGTAAGAACATAATATTTGTACGCGTTGAGGGCAAACGTGTCTCGATTACGAATGCACGCGTTTAACGTAAATATCGCGTGTACATACAAACATACATACATAAACGTATATCCCTTCGAAGTAGGTAAACGGGTGACGTTGATTTTATTATACGCACATTTGTGGAAAAAGGTTTGTTATAAACGGACACCGGAATTAGAGTCTATACGACGGCGTAGACTTTAGAAATCCGCCGACCCTATCGTACGGTTTTCGGATTTAGTTCCTCATATTACCGCGAAAACGAACCGGTTCGCTTCGTACGTAACTCGGTTTTTTCTTGTAGACTTGTATAACTGTGTACGGAGATCTCGTTTGGATCACGGTCCGGTCAAACGGAAAATGAATTGAATACTTTTTCGTGCCAAAGCACGTTTATTAACGCTCTTCCATCCGATACTAGTTCACGTGAACCGTATGGCGGCAATACCGCCGAGGTTGCGGACGAACGTCTCAAAATAACCATAACAATTATACGCAACGCCGCGATAACACAACTAGTGTGTGTATCTTTTCCGATACGTTATTGTGGACTAATAGCGCTAATTGTAATCACGAATTATTCACGAAAATTTCGAGTTTTTTTTATATTTAAAATAATTCATTTCCGCGAGTATAACATTTTAAATTTTCCACATTTTATTTATACGAGTCAGATGAGTTATTTGAAAAAAGCGCAGCATAATTTGCCGCCTTAGGCGCAGCTGCCTACACTTGTCTAATAATGGGAAATACGCCTCTGATTATATACACGTCGAAATACCGTCTCACTCGCCTTCACAAAAAAATTTAGGTTATAGAACGTACACATTACCATAATATTGTATTATAAGTCTGTTAGCCGTCTTTGTAAAAATAAAAATGTTCTTTTATTTACGTCATATTTAATAATACCAATAGTACGGTACCTATTTATAATATGTTGCGCAATTCGAAATTATTAAATTTAAATTCTGCACCGTATGCGTGTTAAAGACAACATTAACGTTACTTCAGCATTCGGTATATTATTCATTATATGTTATATATGCATATATATATTTAAGTATCGTCAATTTTTTTAAAAATAATATATAATGATCGTCATTACAGAGTATTTTCTATTTTTAATATCAAATAATTTGAACGACAATAGTTTTTAATGAAAACGGTTGATGTATAATAAGTAACGTTAGTTATTTACGAACTATAAACTGTTTTAAGTTTAGACAAGACAACTGAATAGTTTATGTATATATGAGAAATAAAAATATAGTTTTCTCGTTCGTCTCGAATGAAATGCACGTTGCTTCCCGAAATGAGCGTTTTAATATAGTATAAATAACGAACGCTAAGTTTACCGCAATTTAACGTTTGCCATTACTCATTCATATCGGTATATAATCGAACGATATATTTTCAAAACGAGAACTATTGTCGTTTAAAATTTAACGATTGACGAAAGAAAATGGCGAAAAACCTTTTATCACAAGCGCGGGCGTATCTATACATCTAATCGCGAAAATTGCCGAGAAAATGAACACGCGCTGAAAACGAAATATATGGGTACGTTTTATCGAGTCGTTATTGTTATAACGTTTGTACAGTTATTTTAACCTAACGAATCGTACAATTTGCAGCGACATACTAATATATATATACATATAATAGTATTTGTGTGCGCGGATCCACGAACCGATATATTGCTACGAAAATGATCTTTACCAATTTTCTATATCGCTACACACACACGCACGAGTGTAAATATTAACAAGCTGGTGTGTACTTTTAATTAGTGGACGTAATGACGTTGCATGGCTGTAGGATCGTCTCGACACTGATCTCTCATTTTTAGACGTAAAATTCTATATATCGTTCGTTTACACTTTACGTATAAGGGACTTTGTTGTATGGCGGGAGATAGTCTATAAGGACCTTAAGGATGAATGCTCTTTTATATCGTCATTTATTTGTTAGTAAAACAGTAAACGACGGCGACTCGCTGTCCGTAGTACTGCTCTCGAGGTTCCCGGGTAGTGGGTGTATTGCCGATTTCGTTAAAAAAAGGTACGTACTTTAGAACGCAATATAATAAAAACGTTTGGCACGTAAAATACAATTCGAACTCTTCAACACTTGTACACCGCACACGTACGATACGTACTCATTATAGTTATACTTGAACACAAACAGGCATTATTTATTTACGTCTGTATAATAAACAACGTGTGTCCTATAATGTCGCACAGTATACACACACACATAAAATACACGGATATGCCTATATATAACTTTTTTGATTCCGGTTTGTTGAACTATAGTTGCTAGTTTCCCTTCTTTTTTATATCATGAATATATGCCTACACACACACACACGCACACACACACACACACACACACACACACACACACACACACACACACACACACACACACACACACACACACACACATATATATATATACACATATTTATATATAAATTAAAAGAAAAACACGTTTAAGCATTAGTTTTATAAAGTATGCGTTAATTTTATTATATTTCGAACATTAGGCCCTGCGGCTTATGGACGGCCGGCGGTTTTCACTTAATTTACAAACGTGGGTTTCTTTTTTTTATTACTCATTTTAATCTTCTATAATGTCGCCCGACGAAATAAAAACTAAATTTTGATTCTTATCGACTTGTTTATGTACAACGAGCGAAATGTATTGTCGCAATAATACGCCGAATCCGTTTTTCTCGTAATAAACTGTCCTGTTAAAATATAATTTCCGTTTAGGCGCTTCTAGTATGAGCAAAGCGTTATAAATCAAAACGTCGCGTTATAATGTATATAATAAATCGTTTCGATTCCCGAATAAAAGTAGAGTTCTTTTTAAGTTGTGTACTTGTATTCTAATAAACTAAACTCCATAAGCCTTCATTAATGTTACACGAATAAATTACGGCGGGACACCGTACAGTTCGTTATTGTCGTTCCCTTAGGTATGTACAAAATATTTTCCGGCGCGCGTACAAATAGAGAGAAAAATTATAGCGACGAGCGGCGGAAAACATTTTTCTGGAGAAAAATTGGATCGGCTTGCTTATTATTATCATGATGTCAATCGTTATGTTTGACATACGAGTACTTCTTATAGAATGATTATGACGCGATATCGATATGGAGTAGAAGTACTTGTTTTAAATTGGGCCGAAGGTGCCCTAAAGGTAATACTTTTTAACGAAACGCGAGTTTACGACGGGAACATAATTAATGTTATCGAAAAAACACCGAACGTAATTCTCTCGCTGTATACACCTATAGCGTTACGTATTTAAATAAATCTGTTGTGCGGTTAGGTTAGGTTAACGAAACGTTAATCAAAACGTTAGCGTTGACAATTGACGGGTCAAAGGAACGGAACATGATTTTCAAGCGATAATGCGTATTACACGTTAGATCACGGTGACGCACGAACGTTAGATTTCGACTGGGTGTAAGGATATGGGCGCGCTATTTCAGATTATTCGTCGTCGTCGTGGGACGCGACAATTTCTGTTACGTTCGAAACGTCCCCCCCCCGCCACCGCCGCCGCCGCCGCCCCGCCACGGGTCGTGCGCATGTATGTTATTATGCCGTACGGAGCACGAAAGTCGTTTAAGCATATTAAACAAGAGCGCCGTGGTATACTAGCGCACGCCGCTCACATCAGCCATCGGTCGCGGTTTTCAATTTCCGTCGTTGAATTATACGTATTATGTGGTATCATCGATTCGCGTAACTCGACGGGCTACACGACGTCGACATCACATACATGTACTCATCTTAATCATAACGAGTGATCAACCGGCGCCGTGTTGGTGTACGTTTATTATAGCTCCTTTACAGACGCTTCCCTCTCCGAGTAACAATCGTCCGTGCGTGTGTCACGCTGTCCGCTACACCAACACGGGCGTCGTACAAATATAACTCGAGTAAAGCAAAACAAAAAAAAACCATAACGCAATTAAGCCGAACGTTTCGTAGTACATTAAGAGTGCCGAGGAAAACGTTTCCAAAACGTCGAAGACGAATTATGTTTTATTATATAATATTATTATTATAACACGAAAGTCACATTCATGAAGTCGTACATAATAGTTATTATATAGGACGTAGGTACTTCGGAAAGTAGTATCCATTTCCAAGTAAAACATTAACCACTTGAAACTATTTAACAACAATATTTTATTTCATTTATTGTACTTTAAACAATTTTTTTATATTATTGGGCATATATATATATATATATAAATGTGTATAAAATTAATGCGGATTAATTTTTCAAAATTTCAACTTATAACACGCTGCTGATGTTAAAAATTTTATACAAGATGACTGGATCACTTCCACTCTGTTCTAATAATAATACATACTAGGTGTATTTATATACATATATATTCTATATCGTACGGTAATGCCGTCTGTATCCAAGAAGTGCATAGTACAATTCACAAGTGCAGACACACATACTTATGTCACAAACACTCGCGCGCGTGTATACGTACATAAAATATATAGTAAAAAGAAAGGGATCTAAACCAGTAGGTAAATGCGCGTGGGAATTGTAGGTCGCGCGATGAAATAATATGCGTATACGCGCGAGTATAAATGCTTGCAGCAGGGCTTGCATAGCCTCATATAGTATATACAGATATATATGCACTACAGGGACGGTAGCACGCGATCGGTCTTTTGATCCTTATATATTATATTGTCTCGTTTGATCCCTCGAGGATAATCTATATATAAATA
>JAIPRN010004554.1:0-14359 GCA_025469175.1 Geopemphigus sp. TES_GeoC_2020
AATTTTAAAAATATTTTTTTTCTAATTTTCATTTAAATATATATTCTGTACAATTTAAATAGTAAATGCATAGTAATTACTTTAATACTACTTAAATACGTAAGGTTTGTCATTCAATTTTTATATGACAATTTGAACGTAATTACAAATATTTATGAATATGCACTCTATATGTCATAAAATAAATAAAAATAAAATATAGGGATTTATTGTAGTGCGATATATGATAGCTATTTGTTATTTAAATTTTTATCAAATAACATTGTCTAGTGTATTCAGTACATTTACTACTTTCTAAATGCCTTATGAAATTCTGCTAGGGTTTCATTAAATTTATTTTCTGTACATTTATTGATCATGTAATGTATAGTTTCTTCCTCCATACTGAGTCATATGCTGGTTAATACGCCAATTATGCATTAAGAAGTTACAACGACCTTGACTAATGTAGATGCGGTTTAACCTTGTACACAGTCTACAAGAAAGTTCTACTCTTAGTGGGTAGATTTATACATATCTCACTAAGTTACCATTGGCTAGGATATCATTTTTCTATGCATTTGGTTAAAAGTGTTTTTGAACACTAAGAAGTGCCAGGATTTGAGCCTAAATAACGTGATTCCATTTTTGTGAATTGGTAATGTTGGATTGTTTTTGATTTCTTCTATAATCTACAGTATGGCGTTTTGTTTACGAATTTGTGAAGGCTCTATATTGGTCAAAATTGTTAGCCATTGTTTTTTGTTGTTTTGAAAGTATCAAAAATTATACACAGACTTTTCCATTATTCAACATTTACTAGTTTATATTATTCATAAAGAGGACTTCACGAGGTCTGTAAATTTTGATATTGAAGTAGTCCAAGTTTTTAGTTTGGAAGATACTTTTTAGGTGACGTTTGAATGTTTAAGGTGAGTCTAGCTTCATGTTAAGATAGATTGATATTTTATCATATTTTATTGTTGACTATAGAGTTTTTTTTTTGATAGTCTTTTGTCAATCTGTTATTAAGGTGGAATGAAGATACTACAGTATTATAGGGGTTAGATGTTAGTCGTAATTTTCTGAAGTACTTTTTGAATTCTACTAGAGTTTTTTCTAGTGTGTGTTTTACTGTCACAAAGCTTTTATTTTAAATTGATATGCATATGTCATCAGTATAAACATTTTTTTGAACGCTGTATTTGGAAGATCATGAGTATATGTGTGTGTATATGTATGTATTTATGTATGTATGTATTCCTAAGTATTTTTGTAAATAAATAATTAAATTCTAAAGTTGCACCATTAATTAATTTCAAAATCGGGCATACACAACATTTAAGAAATTTAAACTTTTCTCTGCTATCAAATATTAAATATATTGGTTGTATAATTTTAAATAGAAATTATAAAATTATTCTTGTGGTATTTATATATTAACATTAAACATTCAATAAAATATCACATTTCTAAAGTATATTATTCATAGTATACATAATACATATATTTTATGTGAACATTATTATTTTGATAATAATACATGATACAGATATTACTTTGATAAAAATTGAGCAATTGGCCATCTGTGTTTTATTAGATTGAAAATGAATATTGCAACTGGGTAGATGTCAGTTGTTATTCTACACTCCTGTTTCTGCCAAATGTCTGATTGTCTAAACAAATGATTGCATCTTAATATTTTCATTGTGATTGGCGTTTCTGTCTCAAACATTATTAGTTTCGAGTTATATTATAAATCTAATGTTATGTACTCTCACAGTGTCACAAGTTATTACATATTATTATTTAGCTATCATAAAATATTAGTTTTTTCTCATGGAGGTTCTATCCACCTAAGATCATTAATTGTGGTAAAACAATTTTATTTAATTATTGAATTTAATTTAAGTTTTTGCAATCTAATACAGAATATAGGCTTAGTGAAAAATAAAAATCTTTAAACTGTTTTGTCGTACATGTATATGTAAAACAAGTTAATTTTTATAGAAAATTGTTTGTTAAAAATTAAATCTGTAAACCTAGCTAGACCTAATATAATACATAAATATGTATAATTTATTATAGAAACTAGGAGGAATACGAATATTATGTTTAAGAAAAATAAAAGTTGTTATAGATTAGTCAATGAAAAAACATGCTTATAAACGTTCAGTATTTAAAAAATGAATAAATTTCTTTTAAAAGTTAAATTAATCATAAAAATGTATTAAAATTTTTGAACAATTAAACAACTAACTTTTTTATATCTTTCGATCGTATATGTCTTTATTGAATTTATATTTCAAATTTATTTAAAATATTTTACAGTTTATGATATGTTACATTAGTTGGTTTTTGTTTTTTTTTATTAATTAGTAGTAGGTTTAACGAGTTCAATAAAATTAATTGTTAAAAAGTAATACTTCTTATAATTAATTGTTTAAGAATTAAAACTTCTTACTTTTTGGGAATTAAAAATCGTATATAAGTATTACGATTTATGAGGATATAGGTATGATTTTTAATCTACTGCAATACAATTAGATATTAACGAAAACAATTGTTTTGTAACAAATTTAATGTTTATAATTTTATTAAATTTATGAATATTAATTTCCGAGTTTTGTTGTATATATCACTATGATTTTTTAAGCTTATCCGTTCTAATAAATAAATACGTTTAAATATTTAATAGAAAATTGGACGTATTGCATTGTTTTAAATTGTACTATTTACTATAAATATATTATTGTAGATGTTATATATGTGAAATATAAAATAAAACGGAAATTAGATTGATGCTATTTATATTAGTTTTATAGTTGTTACACGTTAGTAGATATTCATCGTGTAAGAATAGACTGATATTTGAATAATAAAATAAATTAATGGGAATATATAAACGATCCATTGTATAGACAATTATTTGTGTACATTAAAGTAATTTATTGGCTTGTCTGGGACAATAAATATAAACTAGTATTTCCAATAGTTGCTCTCAGTAATTAATAATTGTTTTCGAATTTAAAACCTTAATAATTGGTCGATCAAAAAAATGCGTTGCTCGTATATAAACTCTTCCTTTCGTCACTATATATATATATATACCATTGTATTTTAAAATAAATTTCTACGTTTCGTTCAGTTTTTATTTCTGTAATTATTCGGTTTTAACTTTTTATATCATACTTGTGAAAACATAACGAGTGATTTGTGTTTATTAGATACGCTAAAAACCGATAGGAATTAGGATTATTGATCGGGGGTTTAGGGAAGAACGGAGGAATGCCGTCGATTTGGAGACATTCGTTGTAATTTAGGACTAAAGGAGAAAACGTACGAATTACGTCTCCAAGGCGTTATAAATACGAGAAATTGAACTCGAACCCGAAACTGGGTCCAACGATGGCTATTGGTGGCAGCGGACCATCATGACCGATTATTCGTCGGCAGCAGAAGCGTTATGATCGACAATATAACAACATACACGCGCGCGCGCGTGCTTACACATACACACCACATTCGTATAAAACGCGCACGTGACCCGGCACCGCAATAACCTCTCGAGTAAATTGCATGCGTATACGGGACGCGCGTCGCGCCGCGCCATCGCGGTTCGTGCGCCCCCCGTGATATCCACTGGCGTCCGTGTCTGCAGCGCCGTCGCGCTCGTCGTCGTTGTCGTCTCTCAATCAGCGTCGGTCCGTGGGGCATCCGACACGCGGTCTCGTCGTCGCGAAAAGCTCCCCGGCGGCGTTTTTAGACAGAGATAGGTGTCTGTCCATACGACGTCAAAGTTGTCCACGCGCGCGCGCATGCTCTCGGAAGTCGATATGTCCGAACCGCCGCAACCGTCCCGCGGTGGTGGCTCTTCTTCGTCCAGGCAAAAAATCACGTCGGCACTGCAATTGATACGGAAAAATTCGGTATATCGGTCGATCGTGATGCGGTTGGGACACGTGGACGTCGATCGCGACGCGCCGAAAAAATGTAAAAAATCGTCCGCCCCGGCGGTAGTACAACCGACGGTGGCAGACGATGGCGGTTTCGGTGATTGGCGTACCGAAGGGCTGCCCGAGCACTCGCACCGAAGGCCGTCACCGTCGAATGTTGCCGTGGCCGCCGTCACTAGGTCCGTATCCGACTACGGCGTGGTGCAGACGAAGTCGTCGTCGGTACGTCGACAACACGTTATTAACGACACCAAACGCGTGGAAGAGGCGTATCGGCGCGGGTTCTGCGACGGTTCCGTGGCCGACATGTTCTTCATGCGGCAAGCCGCCGCAGCCGCCGCCGCCGCTACTACCACTACTGTGCATCAGCAACAGCGGCAACAACCGATCGGTGTCAGCCGTCGACGACGTCCCAGCTCTGTGGGCTACGACGCGGACGACGGTGATTCGCCGTGGACCGTACGGTTGAGCTCATCGTCCACCGTCCCGGCCGGTCTGAGTTGTGGCGGCGTCTCAACGTCGTCGAAGTCGCGTACGGTTACCACACCGTCGGCCGCTCCGGTCATCGTACAACACAGATCATTACCCGCCTCCGCGTCACGGCTCCAAAGACACCGCCGGCTCTCGTTGCCCGTATCATCCGGCGACGGCGGTTCCTGCTACAGTAATAGTGGTAATAGTAATTACTCGTCCCAGAGTTCTGTCGATATGGAATCGCCGTCGGCCACGGTGCCCACTAAAGCCGCCGCCATTGCATTGCATCAATTGATCGAGTGTTACCGGAACGGTTATCGAGTTACCGATCACAAGATCGCTCTTATGTTGGATATATTGGACACGCAACAGAGACTGGCCAAGGTAAAATAATTCGAATGGAGGATTATCCCCAGTCTAAAAAGTAAATGAAAATGAAAATAACGTGTGTTGTGTACGTGGGTAATCGACGTCGATATGTAAGTGTTAATATTTTATTACCAACAAAAAAGACCGTTTATAGTATTTTTGAACTAAATGCAATACGTAGTTTATCAAGGAGGTAGATTAAAATATATATATATATATATATATATATATGTATGTATGTAAAAAATATCATAATTGATAGCTCAATAAAAAATTTTAATTTATTGATTTTATATAAACAAAAATTGGATATGTTTATTATTCATTAGTTTTTGAAACATTATACAAGTATTTATATGCAATTGTAAAATAAACAGCTCTTTTAAACACTTAAAATTAAAAGTAAAATTCTTAGACTAACTGGTGTTATTTATTTTTTTTACAGAACAGTAATAAGCTTTTTAAATTGTTCACGCACATTGTGGTCACACTCAGATAGTTTCCAATCAGAAGTTGAGAGTCTAAGATTAAGATGGCAAGCAGTTTTAAATAAGTTAACAACGCAACGAGAAAGGTATGTGTATTTTATGTTCTAAATCTATCCCATAATTTTATCCAAGTGGTCAACTGCTGGAAAGAAGGTGTTATTTTTACTTATTTGGCAAAAGTCCAAATTGTTTATAATTATTTTGTCTAGAAACATATTTTAAGTATTTTATTTTTGTTATTCTATCTAAACTCATGCAGGTACATGTTAATAACAACATAATTGTCAATACATTTTAGGGTAAATGAAATGGACAAATCTAAATCTGGTTTTTCAAGTGTTATATCAGCAACAAAAATTACAATAGATCAGACTTCAAATGTGCTTCAAGCTACACAAGCCAATCCTTCAGAAGTTGATTCATTAAACTCAAAAATTTGTTTACTTAAAGTAATTATTATATTTGATTATTAATAATTGTAATCCTATAAAGTTGATTAATTTGTGTTTTTATTTTGTAGTCTAAAGAACTAGAATTATTGAATCGAAGAAAAGAATTGGATGCTATAAACTCAAAGAAATTAAAACAACCAAATGATGTTGATACAATTAAATCTCTTCTTGATCAGGTGATCATTTAAAATAACATTTTTATTTATAAACAAATATTTATAACTAAACATATTTGTTACTTTTCAATTATACATAAATTTTCATTCGTTTTTTTCAATATTATTGTAGTTTAAATTATTAATCATCATTTAATTGTGCTAATAAAAATGTGTAAATTTTTAGGTTATATCGGATTTATCCGATAATTTAATATGTTTAAATGGAAAATTAACCGCTTTGAATAAATTTATTAATCAATTAAAAGAGTTGAATGATTGGGTTTTGAATAAAAAAACTGAGGCAGAAGAAATTAATCAAAAACCATTTTTAGAAAGAAAAATAGCAATTCAAAAATTTCACGTATATATTTTATTTTTGATCAGATAAAATAATTTTTTTATTATATTTTATAATTATTTAATATTAAATAAAAATCTTATTTACCATTTTAGTCAAATCTATTAGAGCATAATTTTAAAGTAAAAGATATATTGGAAAATTTTACAAATATGGAAAAACAATGTGAAGGAATTGGTCAACCAGTATCTACAGATTTACAAGTAATACATAATATTGTTTATTTAAATTATTATTATAAACTATTACCATTGTGTGATAACTGTTTTGTATATAATTTCATATTTATTAATGAATTTAAATAATTTTTTGTAGGATATTGTCAAAAATCTAAGAGATAACTGGAATTATTTAAAAAGTATAAATGACAATATTCTGAAAAAACCATCAACAACATCTATTGAAGTAAAAAATGGTATGATTTTTTTTTTTTTTAATACTATATTTATATCAATAAAAATATAATATTCTATTTTAAATGAAATATATTAATACATTATTAAGACTAAAGTACATTTTATTAGTTATTTAAAACCAGGATTATTTCTTCTTAAATATCAATAAACATCACTCATTACCAACTGAAACTCCATTAAAATATATTGTGATTTTATACATTAATTCTGTTTGTATGATTTTAAAATTAGATTTTTATATTCCAGCAACTAATCTATCATACATTAATAATTATTTAATATTTATAAATTTAATATTAATTTGGCAAACATTTATTTTGAATACACTAGGCAATCAATATATATGAATAATAATGGTCACTATTATTGAATTGAAATTTTAGTTATTTATTATTAATAATATTTAATTTTTTATAATTGTTTTTATATATATATACAAAACTGATTTATATTGCTTTAATATATAGTAAAGTGTGTGAAATATAATGATATTAACATTTATTTTAAATTTAAAAGTTAAATTTAACAAAAAGTAATAAGCTGTGGGTGTTTTAGAAATTATCACAAGTGAGATACTTGGACAGACAATATTAAATCATTATATTTAAACAACAATTTTGAGTAACGCTAATAGTTATAATTAATGAATATGGTAAATATTATTTAAATGTATATGTCTAAGCTTGTTTTACAAATTAAGCTCTAAAAAAATACACAAATTGTCAATTCAAAGATGAATAATAACATAATTAGTTTTTTGTGAAATGTTGGGTTGTCTCTAATTATGCTTCAAGAAACTACTAGAAAAATGAAATGTGTCAAATGTTTTATTTAACAATTAGGTACAATTTGTTGCCAGAATATAATAACTATCATGATTATTCAATCATTTTTACACATAATAATATCAAAAACAAAACATTATTGTAAAAATAATTTTTGCTTTATACTGAATCAAAAAATCGCCAGAGTCAAAAATAAATTAAATTTTAATAAACTAAGAAATAGAAAATATTTTTATTATCTGTACAATGTGTTATTATTTATTTTATTTGTGAAAATTTTTGTATAAAAAAAGTAATTTATTGATCTTTACTTGCGTTACTTTCCAGAAGTAAATTATATCTAGTTAATCTTTTATTTGATGACACATTTTTCTATTTTTTATTAATAATTTTTCAGGCACAAGAAAAATTTATAGAAAATATTCATACAATTGTAAAAATTTAAAGGTAAAATTGTCAACTTATCTGATTTGGATATATGCTTTTTTGTATGTAGTTTAAATGTTTATTACAAGCTTAGACTTATAATTTTACGCAGTGTATAAAAATTTGTTTGTCATAATTTTCTTCAATTGTATGAAATTTGATACTTAAAGAACTACAGAGAATAATAATAGTTCCTCCCAGAATTGTTTTTTGAGTATAATGATTTTACAACACATAAACTGATATCCGTAGTATTTATGGTTTACAATTTTTTTTATAATTAATATAATATGTTTAAAATTAACTTGAAATAACAAGTTAATTTAAACGTATGTTCAAATATATTAATTTTTTAAATTAGTTATATAATAATTATTATATTTTTTTAGTTTTGACATTTTGTAATATATACTATAATAATGCTCATTTATGAATTTAAAAGACTTATTTAATAAGTAATAAAATGAATAATTTAAGTATAATATTTAATTAAGTTTAATCCCATTAAATAGTTATTTATGATAATAAATAATAAACGTTCAAGAGATGTAGGGTAATTTATGAACATAATTTAATATACTAATTTAAACCATTTTAAAGAATGTATAAATATAATATGTTAAACGTTATCGAGACGAAAGTTCTAAGACTAATAAAAGTTTTCACATTTAAGCTGTATGCAATGGGGCTTACTGTAGTTCATAGAGGTCTATGAACAGTGTTATTTTATTTTTCATACTCTCCAGGGACGTACATATTCATCTAAAAATAAAAAGCGTTTTCCCAAGAGTGCAATTTTCGTTTGAGTTTGTAAAGGTTGGATCCGACGTTTTGAATGCACCCGACCACTAGCCCATGAACTGAGAAGGACAACATGATTTCCAGCACGAACTACGGGGACGAAAGCGCGCTGTCTAGACTGAACCTATGGGACATATTATATATTATTACGATCGCTATACCGTCCATCGTAAACCTCCCAATGGAGCTAAATCAAATTGTCTCAGTCCTCGGGACGGCGTCTTTACCCCCTATAGCATGTAGCGTTATTAAATTATCACGAGGTCATATAGCAAAATCGGCAACCTTCCTCCAAAATCAACGATCCTTGTGCATGTTGTTACTGCTTGAACGAAGTCCCCTCCTCTCACTGCTCAAAGGTGGTTCAAACGCTTGGTTTTATTTGGAGGAGGGTGCGACGTTCGCGGGGATCGATAACAAGAATAGTGAAAGAAAACTTTAGCATAAAATAATGCTATGTATTATTATAACGTCGCGCGCGCCCCTATAAGAGTCGTGGCGGCCGCACGTGCTGTATTGTGGAGAGGCGACGAGCAGAAGGGTGTGTGGGGTGTTGTGGTGCAGTGTAGTGTGTTATTGTGTTCTACCCGTTCATCTTCGTCGTTGGTGCGCGCGCGGTCTAGCCATGCTCTGTGTGGTGGACACAGAAAGCTCGCCGGCCGGCCGCGCGTATACGCGGCACACACACACAAACGCACACACGACTCCGCCCATTCGTGGATCAATCGATGAGGGTTACCGTCGCCGCGCGAAAACACGAGCACATCTTGCGCGCGCTACTCGTTCCGGTCCATCCGCGCGCCGCGCCGCGATATTGGCGGACCGTCCCTTCCCAACCCCCGTCGCGCCATGTCACCCAACCCATCAACTTGCCACAATTCACCAAGCGCACGAAAAACATTTAACCACGCGGCCCGTCGCCAATCACTACCGTATTTATATGCTTCCTATTTCCCCTTTTCCTTTTAACATCATTCCCCTATCCCGTCAGTTTACCGATTTTTGCCATATACTTGTGTATTTTGTACGAACTTCATGGATTACGATGTTTCGATTGTAAGTAATGCGCATTGAGTATAATCGCAATACGCCAAAACTGTAATAATATATTATTGTGGACGTTGTTAATTGTATTTTAGACCTTTGACATTTGTTTTACGTGTTTGTTCGTTTTTTTGAAATAAGTTTTGTTCAATCCTAGTATAATGTTCTATTCTTATTGAATTATTGTTCATAGTTTCGTATATATTATTAAATATTTGAAATTTCTTACAATTTGTAAGTAAGATGTATATGTCAGTGTGTGTTAACTACAATGTAGGTATTTAATCTAATTGTCAATCGAGGAATTTATGTAAACAATTAAACGTTTTATTTTATTTTCATTCTTATTCTCTATGTACTTTTTAAAGTACAATTTTATAATTAAATAAATGAATACATTGATACAATACAATACAATCATAACAAATAATATGATATTAATATACCATATCAGAAACCAAATGCGTAATCATTTAACGATAATTTTAATATAAATATGCATTTTAATTTACTTACTATTTTTACATAACTTTTAATTATTTTCAATAATTATAATACATAAGATATATTATATATTAATAGATTAAATGATTTTTTTTCTATATAATATCTTTATTAGTTTAAGAATTTAAGATAAATAATTTATTTTATGAGTTATTATTTATTAGTTATTACTAATAGTGAGTTAAAATTAATTATTGGTATTTCAAAAATAAAATCGTCAATAATAATTTATATTTAAAATCAATTCAAAGTATAATAACAACAACAAAATTAATCATTTTGTTGTAATAATTTTAAATTTTTAGAAAAATTCTTATATTTTTATTAGACAAATTTCTATATATTAAAAAGATAAAATAAGGCCGGGTTTTTAATTAATATTGTATATAGGAATTAATATATTAATGCTTATAAGCGTTTAACTAATTTTACAGCAGAAGAAAACTGGAAAAGTCTGACAAAAAGTGTCACCGAAACACATTCTCGTTCAAGTTTATGGTCCTTATCTTCTGTCAGTTCATCAGATGCTCTTCTCAATTTATTAGCTAGTTTTGATAAATCTATTCTTCAAGTAATTATAATTTTAAGCAATTTAATTTTCATATTTTTATATTAAAATTGGTTTTAGATTTGTGATTGGTTGGCTTTAGAAGAAAATATGTTGCGTCAACAATCAGTTACAGTAGGAGATGTGGATGACATACTTCAACTAATTGATAAACAGAAGGTGAGTATTTGAATTAAAAAATAATTAATATATTTGATATTTTAACATTATTTTATTGAAAAGAATATTTAATTTATGTATTTATACATTTTTACCATAATTATTTGGATTGACTTATTACCATGATACGTAATTTAAAACCAAAATAAAAATGCCTTATTTAATATGAAATTAGAAAATTATAGTGAATGAAGTAAGAATAATTTAATTAAAATATAGTACTTACTAATTTATAATATTTTTACTTATTATATTTTTATTATTTTATAGTTAATAAAATTTATTATAAGACAACTTTTTAACATTTATAAAAAAAGACTATTATCAATCAATTCACATTATAATTACATATAAAAAATTTTTAATTATATTCAGTTAAAATCATTTACAACTAAAATATTTTACTTATAATGTATTGTTTATTGATTTTAAAGTTATTATCATAATCAATTATTTTATTTATAATATAATTAGTCAATAAATTAATAAATAAGCTTTTTATTTCTTCAGAAATACATATAATTTTAATTTGGTAGAGAAGAAAATGAATTAAGTTAACAAAACTACTGTAATAGTTTAATTATTTGTATGTGGGTATATAGTTACCATGGCAATGAAATGTCTTAATAAATTTTGTTCATAATAAGATAAGTCAGTTGACGATACTACTTGCATAATAGTAATTGTAGAAAATAAATATTCTATTACAAATCTGTATAAAATATATTTTTTTATTAATTCAATAATTTTCTTAGTATTTTATGTAAGTATTCACTATAAAAATGAATTAAAATTGAAATTGTATATGTTTTATATATATCTATAAAATATTGATATTTTTTTAAGAATGTAAAAATTAATCAAGTTTTTATTTGTTTAATAGAATGTGTTACGAGAGTTGGAACAGAAAAAGCCCCAACTAGATGAACTTGTCCATACAGCTGAAAATCTTAAAGCTGATTCAAACCGACAACAATTACATGGCAAAGGTAATTTATGATTTATTTCTTTTTTAAAGAAAGATATTAAGTATTATGTATTATTATTTTATAGTGACTAAATTGCGTGAACATTGGGACGAAACAAATAATAAAGTAATGCAACGTAAAACCGAATTAAATGCTATGTTAAGTGATAGTCAACGTTATGAAGCTAAGAAAATGGAAATAGATACTTGGTTGACTAGAATGGAAACTAGACTACAGCGAATGAGTTCAGTTGGAAATACTGCTGATGTATTAGATGTACAGCAGAGAGAACAAAAGGTATTAAAGAAATATTCGTTAATTAACTATCAATAATCATTAAATATTTATTATTTATATCTTTTTAGTCATTCCATGTTGAGCTACATCAGTACAAACACCAGATTGATTTATTTAATCAACTTACACAAAAATTAATTGCTGTTTATCAAAATGACGATACTTCCAAAATCAAAAAATCAACTGAACAAGTTTATCAAAGATTTCAAAATTTAAATACTAAGTATGTTTTTAAAAATAAATTTAGACAATTTATGATTATTTATTTTAAAACTTTTGTTTTAGTATTATAAGCCGAGGAAAAGTATTACATTTAGCGATGAACTCTCTACAAAATTTGGACAAATCGTTTGACAACTTTTTAGGATGGTTGTCTGAAGCAGAATCATCTATGGAGTCAATGGAAGCTGAATTTGATAGATGCAATACTCTCAAACGTGATAACACTACAGCTATGAACCAACTAAAGGTATGTAATTTAATTATATTATTAAATATTTAAAGATTAAATATTAGTAGTTTAATAACATTTATTATATGTTATTTAATTAATTTTTCCATAGTTTAAATACACTATGTATTTGATATATGGTTGAACTAATTAAGGATTTTGCTCCAAAACCTCACTATTATGGTTAAGAATAATATGTTATGGGATAGCATACCAACTGTTTGGACTAGGAATAATTTAAAATTAAAAACTTAATCTTGTTGCTACAATTAATTTGTAATAATTGTTTTGTTTTCCAATAATATTTTTGTCTTATAATTTGATAGACACTTTTTCTTTACTTTCCTTAGAATTGTATTTCTCTGTCATTCTTTTATTTTTTCATTATGTTCAGAACAAATTTATTGTAATTCATGATGTTTAATAAATTTTATCCTTGTTGCAATCAATTTGATGATTTGGATCTTATTTTTCGTATTTCTTGATTTGATCTCTTCCATCTAGCTTATCTTTATCATTTTATACCATGTCCACATCTTCCATTTTATTTTTCAGTCTATTCTCTCTTCCAATTAAATCAATTTGTAACATCCACCATCTTATTTTTCAACATGTCTAATTTTTTTATTTAAATATACATACTTTCTTTTTTTTCTCTTTATTATTTGTAAATTAAATTTGTATTTTTTTTTAAATTGTTGAATCTAAATGTACAATAATTTCAATAACACAATAAAAAAACAATTCTTAAGAAACAATAATTATTTAAGGCAGTCAGAATTTTAAAACAAATTATTTTAATAGGTTACAAAGTTGTATCAATATTAAGTTACTTGATAATTATATATCTTTATTAACAATATAAATGATATAAGGCAACTGTGCATTCTAGTTGTGTTATTTGCTACTACCAAGTAATTAATTACAAATTATTGTAATTAATGTTTTGCAATTATCAGTATTTATCTACACAATGCATTATAAAATTTCCGTGTATGAAATGAGAATTTAATAATAATTCTAATAGATAAAGTTTGGTTTAAATTATTTAAAATCTAACGACATATTTTCATGAGTATGGGTTGTACCTATGTATATTTATTTACTATGAAATGATGTATTACATTAATAGATATATTAGAATAATAGTCAATAAGCATTATGTATATATTATTTATAATATATTCATTTACAACATATTTGAATTAAGCATACTCGTATTTAGTAAAAGAGTTAGAGTAAAATTCAAAAGTCAAAGTAGTCTTTTTTATCACTTTTTTATGTACATTTTACAAGTCCCAGGAAAGACAATGGTTGACAAAAAACTGAACTTTTACAATTGGTAAATTTAATTAATTAAATTTTTCGTAGCATCTTAATCTTTTTTATATAAATATGAAACAATTATTGATTATTTATCGATTACAAACTTAATATTCAGTACAATTATTATCTAATATTATCGTCAATAATCATTTTAGTATGATGTAGAAATGATGTGTTTAAAAAAATATTTACCATTATATAGTTGATAATGTTGTTCCTATAATATATAACATTTATTGATAAAAAAAGACGTTTAGATTTGAAAATTTTAAAAATATTTTTTTTCTAATTTTCATTTAAATATATATTCTGTACAATTTAAATAGTAAATGCATAGTAATTACTTTAATACTACTTAAATACGTAAGGTTTGTCATTCA
>JAIPRN010004555.1:0-14356 GCA_025469175.1 Geopemphigus sp. TES_GeoC_2020
ATACGGGATTAGATCTGCGGGGATACGACGCGATGTATATCATAAGCGCCTTCGAATAGCCGTTCAAAAAAAAAAAATAAAATACGACGCGTCTTTACGATTTTGACCGAAGCAGCGTATTAGGAACTACTATCAGCGTCCGCAACAACGAGACCGCGGTGAAAATGTTAACGACGTATAGATAGCACGATATATTTTACCGGAAAACGAAAATTCCGGTACGATTTCGCGAGACTCCGGCCGAGTCCCAGATATGGCCCGATAGCGTTGAAACATAAAGCCCACGTCGTTCCGATAACGTGAATTTTTCGATTTTGTTCCCTCTTATGCCGTCCGTAGTGTTCACTAACGTACGCGTGTAACAGAAGGACGGGCCAACAGATCAAAGGGTTTGCGAGACGAGATGAGCTGACGGCGTTCGAAATAAACGAGATAACGTCGCAAACGCGTTATGACGCTTATTATAAACGTACACATATATAGTTAGGTACATCACCTCGACTTAAAAAGACGGCTCAAAGGTACGTGAAATTGGCTCCCAACCCTTAGCACGGCTCGTCCGGATCAAATACTACAACTATAGTACATATATATATATATATTTGTGGCTTAAATATATGTAATAATCGAGGTGAGATATTATTATGTGCAACAGTCCGTTGTTAAACTTACGAAAATTCAAGCTCGTGATTACTTAATATGGTCGCCCATACACAATTTCAAAAATAATTATTAACGGGCGTAATTATGTTGACAATCTACGTTAAACGAAAAAAAACTCTTAACGATACGAGTTCAATAAATACATTTATTATTTCTTCGTACGTTTCCGCAACTCGAAAATACCCACAATTTTTCAAATATTTTTCAGTTTTTGTTCGACACGTTGTAATAATACGGTTGTTTATTTATTTATTACAAAATATAGTAAATGTAATATACGTTTATTTATTATAAAAACACTAAATATAAAAGTGTACGAATGATACCAATTTATGTATATACGCGTATATCTCAAAGTTTTCGCGTTACTGTGGGGTGTCGACATGACGATATCATTTCAAATGGAATTCGCAACGGAGCGATTAATGAACAATAAGTTCGAATCAAAAAAAGAACCATCTGACCATCTCGTTGTACGATACTTTCGAGGAAACCATAATTCGATTCTCCCACGCGTAGGATTAATAATAATAATAACAATGGCGGGGTAATTGTATTAATAGTGGCTCGCTGACGCCTTTGTGAGTAACTATCCGTTGGATTTTACATATTCCCGGACTGTACAATGTAAAATTGATTACGTTTTGAACAGGAGCGGAATATTTTTTTCATAAATAAATCGAAATCTCGAATTCGCTTTCAGCGGGAAAACGTATGTTACGTAACCGTTTACTGGCGCGTATTATACAAGCCTATTATTTATATACGCGCGTGTATTATTAGAATACGCTATATAACCGGTTTAATTATAACAAAATGTGATCTAGATTGATTTATGTTACAGAAGTTATACCGTATAAAAGTTTATTCCCTGACTTAATTATTTCGTAGATAAAACTGCTAAAACATAAAATGGTAACGACCCGGCGTATACGCAATCTTAACGGGCCAATTAAAATCAACAATAAAACGGGCGCGGCTTAATTTTACGATAGGTACGGGGGTTTTTTATTTTTATTTTTTAAATTAACTATAATCGCAACTAATACCCGTTCGAATGAGTTCGAGAGTAAGACGAAATCGCGTGTTGTAAACGATAAATCATCTACGTCGCGTAAACATTCGCGGTATTATTATTATAATACGTTAACGGATTCAAATTAAACGCGACCATCGACGATATCGATATGTAACGTCGCGAAGAAAATTTAATCAATTTTTTTTCAACACTCCCTGGACGGGTTTGACGCGTGGTTAAGTATTACGTGACCGTACGTAACTAGGATCGAATTTCGACGTTCCGGATGAAACTCGTTTCGTCTCGTCCATATGATTTCCAATATTGGCGCGTAAGAATCGCTGCGACGATCAATTTATATCCGACGTTATGTCCCGTAGTAACCGGTTATTAAACGGCCGAAGCCGGGACATTCGGGGTTTCCGCTCGATTCGAATAAACGAAAGAGGGAAGCCCGCTAAATAACTATTCAAACGATAATCGTATATTTCGCGGCGAGTAATTCGATTTTTCCCCTGGAAATTTACTTTTCAAATTCGTGCCCTTAATCGTACGTACGTAACCTGCGGGTTGGCTGTCCGCGTGTGCGCACTATTGTTGCGCGCTATGTAAACGCATATTCGACGTCGGGAACTCAATTACACGCTAACAAAGTAAACCGTCGGATAACGAACGTTTTGTACCATATAGTTTTATACATTTTATTCGCGCGCCGGCGACTGGTTAAAGATCCGAATAACATCATTTGGTGGACGTCCATTTCAAACGAAATAATAGCGCGCGAACCGTTCATTACGTTCCCGTCGTAATGGGGAAACCGACAAACCGAATTCGGGCGATTTCGTTTAAACGCGACCGGTAATATGCGCGCCCACGTATTATCCGTTTCGATACATTCCCGCTTAGAACAAATAATCATATCGAGTAGAACGGCGAGACGATACAACAACGAACGTCACACGGTACGCGGCCGGTCGACGATTTCGCTTTTATTCCGTCAGAATTGTAAACGATTTACGTTAAACGAATCGCACGGTCGCGCAACGTTTTTACGCTAAAATCGAAACGTCGCGGCGATTCAAACGAAACATGGCATTATGTCTGGCTGACGAACAAACGGGGGATTTGAAAATACAAACGACACCGCGACTAGACGGGTTTTCCGCTTCTATTTAATTAATTTTTCTCGGTTCCGTTTCGCCTCTAAAAGCCCGCCAACGAATTATCAAATTGCCCCTGTACGTTTTTCATCTGTAACGACTAAACATTCGGATAACTCTTTATATCCACGCGTGTACAAAACGTGCCTTATGAGAGTTAAAACGTTATGAGGAAAATGATTGCACGTATCAAAACTCGTCGCGGAGAACGTATTCTACGGCATAAATAAAAAGACGGAAAAATTTAAATTACATCCGTCACGAATCGCCGAAATGAAAACCCGTGATAAATGAGAGCTGTATTTCACACATCGTCGTTACTGTCTGTAAAAATTGTACGTTTTTATTATCATTTTTACCGTTGTTATTAATATAAAAACTTGAATCATTTTTCTCATATTCTCGTAAACGAAATTTCTCCTTCCCTTAAACCTCCAAATTGATTTTCGTTACAAAAGCTTGGCACACGCGCGCATAATATACGGGAAATATCGTTTAAGTTGAACGTTACGTATTTTAATTAATAATTCGGTTCGTTATTGAAAGACGTGCCATCGTCGATAACAATTGAAAATTGAATAAACCCGTGTAACATATTTTTTTATACGTTGAATCGGTAAGTATAAATAAATATAAAATACTTTTCGATCATTATATAAGGACTCGTTAAACTTTTACACGTTTTATTACAAACGCGAATAATTTAATTTCGATCAAAAGTATCCGATATTGTTTATTACAATTACATAGCGGAATTGCAGGACTCGAGTAGGTACATTTATTGTAACGAAAATACGATTTTCAACTAATGCCCACGTTATGAAACGATTATTCGATTCGACGGGTAATTATTTTATTTATTCATAAAGAGATATACTACCGTTGATATTGTAAACGTCGACAAAGTCGTCGGTAATATTATTTTGGAGAATTTACTCGTTTAATTATTCGTCGAACGGATTTGATTTGTTTCATAAACGACACATTTCTCATAAAGGCGTCTTCCGATAGAAATCGATTTTCGTCGATTATAAAATAATTAACGGTCGAAATATTCCCTCAAAGCTATAAAATAAACGATTTAGAATCGAATTACGACGCTGGCGAATATTTTCTTAAAAATCGTCCAGTGGCCCGATTGTTATAATTACAAAGCAACGGCTAAAATGGAAATATATATTTATCGTTTGTGTAATAGCGTTTTAGCAACGGGGAGCATTTCACGTAGAACTGTCGACCTATTGTACGTTGCTCGGCTCGGAGCACGGCGTAGTACATGAATTACGCGTCTCGATGATCCGTTTGGTTTCTAATTATAGCGTATCGTTGAATATGATATTAATATTCGTCCGTGACGGACGACAGTAGCGCGTAATGTGTTCAATATATAGGAAACGCGCGCGTTTAAATATAACGCGAGACACTTTGCCCGTTGAGCTTGTTAAAACGGCACGGTCGTCGCGACGTTTTTAACGAATAGAAATAAGAATTCGGGCCGTCGTGGCCGGTTCGCGTATAGAGAACGGTTTGTGGTACGGCTTTATAACGACAAAGAATAACTCTTATTGAAGTCAATTTTGAACGCTTATCGTCGGCGGTCCGAAAAAGAAGGATTAAGTTAATAGGATATATATTTTATATCGACCTTTGACACATTTGTCGATTCGTCGAAGAAATTCGTATTTTCTTCTACGCGCCCTTTTCGATTGACCACGCAATATAGACACACACACACACAAGAAAAAACCCGATGCTGTTGTCGCCACTTGCTTTGTATCCTAGTGCCGAAAAGTCCATCAAATACGGTCTCGAGTTTTAATGACAAACACTTGTACAAAACGTTGTGTAAACGAAACCGTATATATACTTTCGAGAAAAATAACAAATCTTCGAAGGAGATTTCCTTTTTTTATTCGGACGTACGCCCAATGGTGTATATCGTTGTTTTTATCAATTTTAACTGCGACGGCTTCGTACGCCGGCCGTACACCGAACGGCGAATGAACGGACGTCTAACGTGTAAAATATAAGTAAACCGTTCTCGCTCGTATCGAATACGAACGATTTATAACGAGTGAGTCGGAAATGTTTCCGTAAGTTATTGCTACGCGAAAATCGCTTATTTTTACGCGCATAATTTTATCCGGTTTGTCGTTTTATTATCAACGCCTTTCGTTTCGTTAAAAGAATATTCCGTGGAATTTATTTACACACATATCACGGGCTGTTTATTAAATATAAATAGCGTTCTTAGTATTCTACGTGAAGTACGAAAACAAATGTGTTTTTTTTTTTATAAAACGAAAAAAAAAACGTTCGTACACGCGCGTAATATTCGCGTTACTTTTTTAATACGTCGGAATCATTAAAACGTTCTTTGACGATAAAATGCGACCGCGTAAAAAATACTTCTGATAACCGCTCTAATGAGTTCATTAGGTACGGAAATAGTTACACACGCGTACGATTCTGACAGTTGTAAATTACGGCGTCTTAGTTGAGACGTTTAATAAACTCGCCGTAGATCGTTCCGGATTTAACAATTCGGACGAACTTTTTCGATACGTTTTACAGCCGCGTATTCATTTATTCGCGACTATACGCGTGATCGAATCGTCGTACCGCGTCACGTAGCCGTACACGAGCTCAAATTTGGTTATTCGAGCGTTACGATACGATTCGACGACTATTTTACCGAAATGGCGTGCGTTCCGTACACCGTATAAGTCTGCACTCCATTTATTCGAACAATGCGCGTTGTCCCGGAGGCGTGTTAACGTACCCGTACGTCGCTAAACGACTGCTGTTTCGAATGTTGGTCTATTCAAATTTACCGCCGTTTATGTTTCATAGCAAATTATTTCGCGTTGTTATCGTTATTCGATCGTACAACTTACGACGGAATATGTTATGTAATATATAGAAAACATCGGGACGGTATAACGTAAACGTTAAATTTTTCGAATTTAAAAATTTATACATTGTTACGTTTTCAACGGCCGCGTCCGTGCGATTTTTTAGCATTTGGGCACGTTCGATTCGACCTCGGCGCCGAGATATGTTCGCGTTTATTTCAATTTTCGCACGACGGTCTGATAACAATCGTTCCTTTTGTTACGTTTGCTAATCTCCTCGTAATAGATGCGGGTTTAATTTTTGTAGCCGGTCCCTTACGTTAAACTTACCGCTGAATTTCCAGCCTTACGCGGTAGGTAAATGATTGTCCTTCGGTCGTGATTTTCTTCGAACAAGTTACTAAAACGTTTAGTCCTGAACGACGTGAACCGAACGTCGAATCATTAAATCGAATTAATTTTGTTACTATATTATCCATCGAGGTTTTAGCCGTCTCGTGCGCGTTTTCTTTTATCGTATATTAGTTTTCGAATTGTAAATTATCGTCCGTTCCGTTAATGTTAACAAAGTTTGACTCTTTCCCTTCCCCCGTCGGTACGTCAATTTCAGATAAATCACCACATCCCAATAAAGACGAATGGAAAAAAATCCGTTAAAATAGATTCGTCTCCTCGGGATATAAAATATAAACGACGGTAAATTTGAACGAATAAACGAAAACCGATTTCGTTATTATAAAAAATATTTTATCTACAGGTATATAATAACGACAATAACGTGAATCGCGATAATTGTTATAAAATGTAAACGACGGCAAATTTCAATAGACCAATGACGAAACAGCAGCGGTGTAGCGATGTATTATGTATTATGTACTGCGCGTAATAGTAATACACGTCCCGGAGCTCCAAAATCATATTTTATTAATGAGTTCGAGTACTAAATACAAAAAATATAATAAAGTCCCGCCGGGTAGGAAAATATGTCCGATACGCGTGTATTATACGTACACATCGTTATAACAGTTGGCTACTGTCCCGTGACTTGATTTTTATATATTTTCGTGTTTACGCGATGTTATGTAGATAATATACATTAAAGGTAGTCCGGCGTACGGGCGAACAAGCGAATAATTATTAGGCGCGCTGTTTCACTCGTTTCGTCGATTATACGTTGCGTTATTTATTTACGCGCGATAATATATCGACCTTACGGTACGTTTTCGATTCCGAATTACTAATTACCGCCATCAAATAATCGTCGGTGAAAAACTGTACGCTTATATATTTTTTTAATAACCACGTGCCAAATAACGTCGCGACAAAACATGTTTTGATCTCATTAATACAAAAAAAAAAAAAAATGAACGTGTAAAACGGCCTAAATAAACAATTCCGTCGTTAGGTATGTAAATAAAATCTACCGTATTTTACGAACGACGTGAAAAATATGATTTCGACATAAAAAAAAACTAAAAAATACGAAATAAACGGTTCGTAACGAGTTTAGATTTGAACGTTGAAAATTGAACAAAATACAAAAAAAAAATTTGAAGGTTTTAACGAATTCGCGATTTTTCATTGTACACTATAGTTCGAAATTCGACGACCCGAAAATATTTTCCAAAAACGTTTAAACTATTATATACGAATGTGCCGAACAATATCGGAAACCGTCGTTTAAGTTCGTTAACGAACGTCGATCGACGGTAAATTTTTCGTCGGCGACGACGTTCTCTCCACAAACTTCACAACGAATATCGTCGACGAACGGATTTCTTTTAGTGTACGCGGCGGTTTTTTTTTTGGTAAACGAATATCAAAACAGTGTATCGTACGGTTGAGATAAACGACGTGGGTTTTCAATTTTGACGAAATGAAGGGGTGGCGAACAATAGAAAGAGGCTCGGTCCGAAACGCGAATAATATACCCCAAGTAGAAAAAGGCGTAAAAGGCGCCAAGACGGGGAGGAAAGGATCGACGAAAAATGTATAGGATTTTTACCGTCGAATTTCCGCGTAAATCGAACGCCCGTAAACACGAGCCGATAAAACTTTAGGGAAAACACAACGACCGTGTTATAATAACAATAGCAACAGTGACGACTTAATCTCGACGTCTTTGGACCGTGCGCGCATTTTCGATAACAATTGACGGCTATTGACATTTGACATTGAGACGGTCATCTTGTACTCCGGCACAAGAGCCGGTGATCGACGTTATCCGCGTTCTTTTTCTTACAAACAGCGTCCGGGCACGTCCCGAACGACAACAAAATCCATCTATTTCTCCCGTATACGCGGTGACTAAGCATACCCGGTACATGGTACGTGTCGGCAAAGAGCCGTGCAGTATCTACGTGACGCGTAATGTTGAAAAATTTTATCGAATTTTCGTACGTAATCCCCGTCGTAATATATATATATAAACACACATCTTATCTACGACGTTCGAACGGCCTTCCTCTATTACGTCGCGAATACCTTCATACACAACACACGCTACCGTATATTACCTTCGGACGCCGATATTCGCGTTCTAATCGAAATAACGCTTCGGCGTTGGGCGCGCCCGAATTCTTTTCGCGCGTTATTGGACAACGGTAATAATCACGTACGAACGACGAGTGAAACGATACACGGCACTCGCATCGTAACGGATAAAAGCGACGCGCGTATATTTTTCTTTTTACGTCGGTGAAAAAATTCGCCGAACGTCCAATGGTCGCCGACGATTTCCGGTCAATTACGAGACGCGCGTCGTGATACGTATATTTAAAGGCGAGTTTAAACCGTCGACCAAAGCGTCGGCGTAATATCGTGTTCGGTTCCATCGTCGGACTATCGCGCCGAGACGAACACAAATTACGTGGACTGTTATTTCCAGATAATAACGCGTTTCGTTTGTTTCGCGTGTCTAGCGTAAATTATACTCGTCGGTTGTAATTGATTGAACAAACCGAAACGCGATAATACGCGAAACGAATTTAACGAAGTGACCGTTTCGTTTTCGTTCGCACCGAACGCTATATTTTACGAGCTGAAATGTTCCTAAGTAAATAATTCGTACGCGCCGTGTAAAGCTTCCCTTCGATGTCTGACGGTTTTAAAAAGCATTAATTTTTATACTACGAAAACGTTATTTCTGATCGACGTCGCTTTTGTGATGTTCACGCCTATAAAATTATATTTTACGGACGTCGCGATCGTATTGAAATGTTTTCTCTAAGTCGTAAAATACAATTTAATGCGTTCGTGGAAAGCGGCAAAAATAATGTACAGTACTTTTATAGATAACGAAAACTGTATTTGAAAAAAGCTAACACTCGCGGTGACGGAAACTGCGAACCGTCAGCACGGGACGTTTCCATGAAATCGGAAATCGTCTTTATACAAAGTACGGCCAACTGATAAACGGACGAGAAAGCGGTTAAAAAAATGTACGAACGGAGAAATGATCGTGTCAACGCGCAACGCGACCAATATACCGCGGCGCCGTATACGTATTGAAATCCGTTACGAAATTACGTGTACGGTGATTTTAAAAGGAATCGTCGCCGAATCGAATATTATTACTAACGGAAGGCTAATTGGAAATTCGATTTTCCTTTTAACTCGTACGAACGCGCGCGCTTTTAGTCCGTTAGTTATCATTGATATCGAAACACGTCGCGCGGTTAATATCGAGGCGGGTACGTCGTAAGGCGATTATCGCTCCAGCATTAACGACAATAATAATTCGTGTCCTGTCGCCGAACCGTGCCGAACGTGTTTTATACCGACGAACTAACACGCGCGCGTATTCGTCCAAATAAACCCATCCAACCAACCCACGCCCCGTCATCCATTCGACCGGCAAATTTGCACATTTGTTCGTCGGGCGCGCAGGAAACAATTACACTAGCCCGTGTGTCGCCCAGTAATGGTGTAATAAATGGCGAAACCCGCGCGACGACAATGACGCGCTAAATATTGTATTAACGTAATTACGGCGTTCGCGCAACACGCGATCCCATCGCGAAACAAACGTGTGCCCACCGTGAAAACGTCACCGTACCTCGTTAGTTTACCGGGTACGTAAATATTACCCGTCGAACGCCAATGGTCGTAAAAATGTCGCGTAGTTTCCCCGAGTACGCCGAAAACCATTATCAAAACGGTATTTACGTAATTCGGGGCGGGCGGGGGCGGGACGTTGTGCGCACGAACAACGCGCTTGATTCCGTCCCGGTACGTCATTTAAAAAATCGCTAAAAACGTCGATGAAAGGCCTGCCGTTTTGCCGAAAATCGACCACGGACACTCGTCGACACCGTTTCGACGAACGGTGAACCCAGTCGGACGATCGATACTACCGTTCGCGTCCGTGGATCGCGTATTGCCGCGCGTACGCCGTAACAATGACGACGAGCGATTGCCGATGAACGGGCGCGAGTAAGAAGAACGGAGACGGTGTACTTACTGGGGATTCGAAAAACGACGACGGCGGCGGCGGCGGCGGCGATCGCCAAATACGCGCGAACGGTTATTATCTTCAGACGTTCCGGCGTCATGGTTTCGGAATCGGACGACGGTGCATGTCTCTCGATCACGGGCCGACGACGGGACGATGACGGCGGCGACGGGCCTGGTGGACCGACACGGCGGCGAACATGGCGCGCGCGTCGCGGTCGTACGACGTTTGAAATTCGCGTCCCTTGTCCGTGTCCGAGGTTCGGGATGGAATCGTAGCACGCCGCGGGCGACCGGCGGTCGGGCGGTACGAGAGGAAACCGTACGAACTGCGCCGCGGCGGCTCGCGGAATAAAACGGGATTTCTTCGATTCCTGGGTATCCTAAAATCGTTTTTTTTTTTTTTTTATCGTCGTTCCGTTTCAACGTTTTTTCGAGTGGACCACAACGCGCGCGAGCAAACTGCGCTCTGGGCGGCCGCTAATTGGCACCGCCGCCGCCGCCGCTGTCGAGGGTACGGCCGCCCGCAACGACGTCTGGTGAGCACACGTGCTTCCCGTACGAGCCTTGGCGCGTTTCGCGCGCGCCATCGACGTGTCGAATTTCTTCGGGTTTTCGCGTCGGCGAGTTGTTTTCGTTCGTCGGGAAAGGAGGACCCTAGCGAACGAACACCCGACCGCGGACGTCACCAGATCGTTTATGTTGTGTTTCAAGACGTATCAAAATGGGAGGGGGGAGGGGAAATAAAACGCGAAATTCGAAATTAACTATTACGGCCTCACACCGCCCGTTAGTATTCCGACGCTTTCCGAATAATCGATCGTCGAATTTATTCGGAAACACGCTATTTACGAACGATTATTTCTCGTCGGTTTCCGTTCGAATAATCGTCGTTAGGCTTTCGCGAACGAGCCAAAAACTCTCCAATTCAATTTGAAATTCGGCACGAGACGTTTCGTACTAAAAGTTCGTACCTAAAACAATTTTAAAATTTCGAAAACGAAACTAAATCACTACTAGCAACGATCGTCTAAAGCACCGGTTCCTTCGTGGGACTTCGTTCCGCTATTCGACGACGTTATTCTGCATAGACAACAATTATTCGACTTTGGGGGTTCGCGCGATAAGTGAAATTTTCTAGAAACCGCGAACGCGTCGTTCCCGAAAGTAATTACGAATATTATTCGGCGCGCCGGGAGAAAACGTCACTTTTTATCGATCACGGACACGTTCCGCGCGCTATTCGGGTATAGACGTAAATGTATTACGCACGAATACGCGAATATATGAGACAATATGTAAATTAGGTTCGCTTTTGGCGTAAAAACCTCAATTACGGAATAATTTACCGCGATACATAAATATGTATTTGTATGTACGTATCGAGTACGTTTTCTGGCCAACGTTGTACAAAAAGACAGATTACGTTCGTTATTCGTTCGAAACGCTCGCAATGAAAACGGTGGATCGAAACGTAAATTAAACGCCGATTACTCCGCTAGTTTATTAAAATTGAATCCCGTACGTTTTTCGTAATGGTACGAGACGAAACGAACCAATATTGACTCGTATTGCCAACAAATAACGCGCGTGGGAGAAAATCGCGCGCTGCCCGAGTACAAAATGGTCCGATAATTGACACACTCGTCGGGTGTTACGACGCTTTTTACTCGATTTCTATAACAACATCCGCCGAAATAGTACGTATATATATATATCCTCCCGAAATCATTAATCTGACGAAATAAACCGTAAAAGGCGTCACCGACTGTTGTTGTTGTTGTTAGCGACGATGGCGGTGCAACAATTAGTTATACGCGTCCGAAACAAACCGAAATATTCGGAATGTACTTCGGCGAAAGTACAGTGTAAATATTTCGTATTTAGCGACGATTATAATTTATTCGGCGCGTATATTATTTCTTATCCTAAACTTAACCTCGGCGGCAATTTCTCGGGAAAAACTTTCCAACTGTTCGTTCTACCATGAACCGCTTTCGAAATCACTCGAATAAAAATAATCGAAACCGTTCGCGTAAACTCGCACGTAGTAAACCGCCGCGGTGGCGGTAACTAAAATATACAAATTTACTCGGAGAATATTTCGCACAAAATATATGGAATACGACGGGCACGTTTTTGACGGAAACGCGCCGTCGTGTTCGCGCACGCCGCCCCCAGGGTACCGGTTGTAAAATAAATGCCGATAACGACGCGTCCACGTTGTTCGGAATTAATTCGAAACGCGTTAACGCGCCCGTATAGTAGCGGTTCGTGCGAATTTCCGCGGTGCCGAACGCGCGTCACAAATGCGAACGCACTCTCCTGTTATACTCCGGGAATGTCTTAGCGCTGGACACCATACGGACGATATTTATAACCGAAATATAAACGGGGTGAATTATTGCGGTTTACCAGCTTACACACCTGGGCGCAGTTTAAACGTTACGTACTTGCGAACAAAATTTTGAAGTACGATAAATTACGGCTAGTACGTGGGAACGGTGGTGGCGGAAGGGAGGGCGGATGGGATCGTTAAGTCTATCGAAAAATCAAACGACAGTAATAAATAAACTAGCGATTATAAACGGACGGCGAATAACGCGTTATTTTCTCGTACGTAATTAAGCGCCGACGTTGGACATGTCTGGACGAATACCGTCCGTGATTTACGTGGAAAGATCGTAAATCTTATTCGTACGGTAATATTATAATACGGACCGGCTAAACCCAATACGCGTCATTGATAGTTTACAGCGAACATCGGGTAGTTCGAAATACGCGTGCTATAAAGTTGCGCCCTAAAACGGTGGTAACGTCGCGATTTGTCTACGGTCGGAATGCGAGAGAATCTCGGTAAAATCATTTCTGACGACCACACGAAGCGAACGTGATCCTTTGTTCTTTGATACCCACGCTATCAAATACATTTATATATAAGCGTGCGCGTTCGCGAATAATCGATTATGATATTAATTTCGAACGGAACGATGGCGCGTGGATATCTCCAATTGGATATCGCCGTACGATTTTTATAATAATAACCGACGGACGCGTAATTGCTACGCCGCAACGCGATTGGCGTTGAAAGTTCGGGATTCATTTTTATTTCGTTTCGATCGAGCGCCAATTATAAACACGAAACGTTCGACAATATTCTTCGGCTAATGTTGGCTCTAAATAATATGCCGCAGTAAAACCGAACGGTTTTTTGGTTTTGTGCGCCGTTTGCCGTATAAATCTGATACGGCATTATAATATTGTGCTGACGTCCGTATAACACGTATTGGGATTGATGGGCTCGGGCGCTGAAAATAAAAATTGAATAAGACCAACGTCGCCGTAATATCGCCGAGTAATCGTTTTTTTTTCCGAACGAAAAAATGTGCCCGATGTTTATCTACGACGTAAATTCCGAAGCGAAAATAATCGAAATAGAAACGTTCGGTTTTCCGAACAATTATCCCACCGATCGAAACCAAAACGAACACTATTACGTAACGTAATAGGTATCGTACGTAAAACGCCGAACGCGCGATTTACGTACAGCCGTTAACACCGCCCAATAATCCGTTCAATAAAACGGTACTATTGGTCGTACCATTCGGTTTTCGTGTGTCCGCGTACGATTTATTTATCATGTTTCGCTGGTGTACCGATATAATTTTGCCGGAGAAGAAAATAGGAGACGACGGTAGTAATGTTAGCCCGAAAAGCAAACGACAACGTTTTTAAATACGGCGGGCGTATTATTGTTATTATAGTTTTCTCGAAATTGTTAGCGAATTAAAGTGTCCACTCATCGTACGCGCATCGCACGTGAGCTGTTATATTATAATAATAACATAAACAACGTCGTACGGTACGCACGAGCGTATAATCAACGCCGTGTCTCCGTGTAACGTCTTTATTTCCAGCCAACGCGTTTCGCAGTTTATTTTGTTGTTGCGATGTATAAATGCCGGACCGAGGTTTATTGTCCGTTACCCGGTGTCGTCAGAAACAATTCGTTATAGTAGTCGCGGGGATCGTCATTTATGGACAATGTTTCGCGAGAACGGTTCGAAATATTAAATTCCTAATTGGTTTTCTACTAACACGAGGAGCGCGGACAATAAAACGAAAACAAAAAAAAACCGTAAAATTTCGAATTAAATTATTCGGAAGACGTCGGGCGATTCAAACGGGAAACGATTACCGTTGGAGCT
>JAIPRN010004556.1:0-14352 GCA_025469175.1 Geopemphigus sp. TES_GeoC_2020
AATTTTAAAATTTTAAAATTTTTAAATGTTTAAATTTAATTTTTTAAATTTTTAAATTTTTAAATTTTTAAATGTTTAAATTTTTAAATTTTTAAATTTTTAAATTTTTAAATTTTTAAATTTTTAAATTTTTTTAAATTTTTTTTTTTAAAAAAAAAATATTTTAATCCTAAAATCAATACAATTACTAAAACTTAAAAAACACACTCAACTAACTTTCTTCACAAAAATAAAAAGGTTTCCATATTTATAGATATCCCGTAGTAGCACATGAGTATGCGTCTAATAATGCGATTTTTTTCGGATATTTAAATTAAAAATACACCGGAATTGGCGAGGGATTTGTTCAATACGGCGTACGCGAATAGGCGATCGACGTGCGTTCGGGACTTGGGCCATTTTCTCGTTCAACAAAACGTTTATGCGCGTATAACGTATGATATCATTATAACGTATGATATAAAAATAGCGCGTATAACATGCACATTTTTCATAAATCGTTTTCGATTTATAAAACATATTACTATTTTTACTGAAAATATAAAACCGGGGTTCTTTGAATAATTTTTTAAAGTTAAACAAATAACACGTTTCATTTTTTTTTATTCTTATTACTTTTTTAGATACTTTGTGCCGTTGGAGACGAAATTCACGTGCCTACAACTCCGTCTACTAATAGTTTGACGGTAAAAACATTAGGTTTTTAATCTTACATTCCGCCTACTCTGCTACATACCTCAATATATATGTATGCATTCGTTTTACGTAAAAATACAAAGATTATTACAATTATTTCTCCTGATGATTCATCGCGTTCGATATTTGGCGACCGAATTATATAAATTTATAAAATTAAATAGAGGAATTTAGTGAGCATTACGATATAGTTTTTACAATTTGTTTAGAACGTTTGTCTTTTTATTATATTATTATTATTCCGAAACATAAACGTACACGCGTTTTATTATTACTAAATATCACCACGAAAGATATTTAAAATTAAAAGTATTTTTATTTTTTACATCCTGACTACACGTAGAATTACAGTTATAATTAAATTGTATTGAGATAGCACTCATACCTCTTGTCACTCAAAACAAATTCTTTATGAATTTGTAAAATTCAACTTACACGTGTACTATATACTAATATATATATATATTAAATAGCTTAGTTTCTATGTACCTTCAATTAAAATTAATTATACAAGTATACGAATTGTAATAATTTCGTTAATAGACCTAATCTTGTTATACATTAAAATTTCATAATTGAAAGCATTCACGAATAACGTAAATTCGCAGGACAATGTTTTAAATATTTTGAGAAAACCCTATCGAACATTGAACGATCTGAGAAAAAATATTACCAATTATTTTACTGGCGACAACGTTAAAACTAGTTCGACTAACGGTGGTTTGGAACGACATGGACTTGGACACATCACATTCACTATTCCACGTATGTCAGATATTTATGGTGCGGTGCTTTCGAGGATTCCCAGAATACAATTTAGTCAACCACCAAGTATAAACGATAGAAATACCATCGATACAACACAGCCTTCAACAACTGCTTGGGACCAGGGATCGAGTACAAAAGACACTTCCAATCAGCCCTACATAATGAATTCCCGTTTAGCTCGTAGAGCGTTTGGAGAAATTGACGTAGATAGTAGTACAGGCGGAGCGAACAAAGCAAGTAATAATGATGTCGTAGACGAAGAGAATAATGAAGTTGGTGAAACTAAAATGAACGGATTTCTCAAATTCGGTGGAACTGGAGGAAGAAATAGAAATCACGGAAGGAGTCGAACGGACGCAGTAAACAGATTTGGTAAAAATGACGTTTCTGGAATTATTGGTAGAACTGGCGGAGGAATTAGAATGGGCGACTCGGTTAGATCTCATTTTCCTGGTGCTAGCGGTGTACCTTATGTACCAGGTATATCAGGTGGGAAAGACACAATGGATAAATCAGTCACATTCGGTATGGCAGGAGACAGTATTGGATTTGGTGAAAGAAGTAGACAAGATTCAATTAATAGACTTGGAGAATTTGATATATCAGACGGTGATAATAGGGCTGGAAAAAGAGGTATATCAAATAAAAAGTTTTTCAAACGTGAAATCGGTGAAATTAAGAATGAAAGTGAAGGTGGTAGAATCGGCGATGCTAACAAATTTGGTAGAATTGGAAAAGACAGTAGAGTTAGTGGAGGATTTCAATCAGATGTAATGGACAAATTTAATAATATTGGTGGGCCTGGTGAAGAAGGTGGAATGAATTTTCAAAGTGAAACAGGCAGTAAAATTAATAAAAGAAGAAAAAATGGAATAAATGGATATGTAAAATTTGACGGAGCAGATAGGGGGAATGATGAAAATAGAGAAAGGAGTAAATCAGACGTAATAAACAGATTTGGGGGTGGCAACAGCGAAGGAACTTGTAGAAGAGGTAGATCAAGTGGAATGAGTTTTGGAAGTGAATCAAGCAGAACAAACATTGAAAGTGGAGATGGTAGAAAAGGTGGGTCTTTCAAGTTTAGTGGAAACGAAGGTGGTGGAGGGAACCGAATGAATAGCTTCGGCCAATTCGGTGTAGCTAATAGAAGAGGTGGACCAAACAATGGACGTAGTAAATCGGATAAAAATAACGAACAAGAAATGTTCTTAGAGAAAAGAGATGATGGTGGGATGAGTGAATTAGTCGAGTTTATAGGAACTGAAGAAAACGGTGGAACCAGAGATAGTGACGGAACTAAAAAAGAAGGTGAAATTAGTAGAATGGGCGAGTTTAGCCGATATAATGGCGGTGGTGAAAGAGCTGGCATAAGTAGAATGGGTAGATTTAAATGATATATTAGCGGTAGTGAAGTAATTGCGTTAAGTGGAATAAGAGAATCTAGATAAAACTTTGGTGTAGGATTGTGTTTAGATTTTAATCTGTAGTTACTTAAAAATTAATAGTATTTAGTATTTACAATTTGAAAAAATGAAGACTTCTGAATGTCTCTATTAAACACGTCATTAATTTGGTACAAATGTCAATAACAATAGTATACTTAAACTTTAAATTTTTAAGTAATTTAACACTAATATTTGATGAGATAATTAAAAGAACATTATATTTCAAAATGATCCTGTTTTTATACTTTATAATACCATTGATGGCCATTTTCATCTATTCCATTATATAAAGTCTATTCCTGTATTTTATTTTTTAAATAATTACAAATTAAGTTTAGTATTTTTAATTTTAATTGAAATTGAAAACTGTTTAAAACAATTTCCATAGACTGTTCCTGTAACAATTACATTCAGGTACCAATAAGGTTTAATTATTTAAACATTCTAATACGATTAAAATGTTATCGAAAATAAATTAATACCGATTTTAAGGAAAATTAAGTTCGATTTAAAAACAGAGTATTTTAGTAATTTAACGATAACGAATGTAAATTAAAATTAACGTATTCCACGTTTTTATCAATTTAAAATATGTTTATGAAAATATTACATTGTTTAATTTGTGATGTTGTCTTCTAAACGTTAATTTATTTTCGTAGTTTTAGGCATAAAAAATGTATAATAATGATAAATAAATACTATTTATTCCAAAAACTTTTCATTATTTTCAAGTTACCAGACGCTTAGGTTATCATATTTTATAAATATATATTGACTAATTATATATGCGTCTTGACAAACTTGATTTATTATACAGCAAACATATATTCCCAAGATAAAAAAAATTAAAATTGTTGGAAGAGCATTTCTCGACTATACTATATGCCACTGGCACTGCTAAAAATAACGCGCGTATATCCAATAAAATAGTGCACGTCTTTATGAAAAGCAATTAATGAATGACGCGAAATTAAAAATTCAATCTCTAACAAATGGACATAATGGTTTAAGTGTTCGGTTTATAAATATATATATAAATATATATATATATATATATATTGTTAAGTATTATTATTATTATTATTATTATTATTATTATTATTATTATTATTATTATTATTGCTAAGTCTAATCGTGTGTACGTGTGTAGAATTGACGTTCCGAATATAGGCGTTCGGGACGATCAAATTCCGAAACTGCAAAAATGTATCGCGCATCTCGAGAACCGCTTGGACGCCCGACAGTAAAATAACGACAATATTACGGGCAATTTACTCGGGAGCGTAGCGAAAGTTCAAATCAAACTTACCTCCCGAGTGCAAAATGTTATACACCACCGTCCCAACGTTGGACAAAAATAAACTCACGTTTTTAGCGTTCACGTATTTTTGCACCACCCGTACACGCTGCGTACGAATAAAAGTTCCAATTGGTTTCACGAAACATACGTTAACACGAACTAAAGTCAACGTTCGCGAAGACAGTAAATAACCGAATAGTTCGACAAACGAAATAATTAAGTACAATCGCCAGATAATATAATTATACGAGTATAATTTATTTACGTTCCCGCAAGCATTTCGATTATACGAGGTGCGACATAAAAATAACGGGACTTTCTCAATAAAAGCGGTCCATTTTCAAAATTATAAAATTTAACGATTATCACCTTCGAAATAGTTTCTCTCGACACCTACACAATGTTGCATGTGTCGTTGCCATTCTTAAAAATAGCGCTGCCAATCAATTTCAGTGAACCCTTTTTGAAGTTCGGCCGTTTTCATTTTTACGTCATCAACCGTTTGACAACGGGTTCTTAAGTTTTAATTTTTGGGAACGAGTAGAAGTCACAAGAAGCCAAGTGTAGCGAGTACGAGGAGTGGGCGGAGGTGTTAAAGTATAGAAATTTTTTTTTCATTAAAAAGCTGTTGAATTAAAATTGCATTGCGAGCTGAAGCATTGTCTCGGTGAAGAACCCAGCCATTCTTCCGCAGATCTGGTGGCATCCTTCTAACACGATTTAAAAACTTAATTAATACCGCTTTATAATAATATTGAATGAACGTCCACTAAGAACCCGTTCAACCAAAATTATTCCCCCGATGTCGAAGAATATAATAAACGTTGTTTTGAATTTTGACTCCTTCATTCGCGTTTTCTTCATTCTTGGGAATCGGTGATTTTCAATACGTGGGTCGTCTGTTAGTTTCAAGATCATATGTAAGTTTCATCCACGTAATAATATTATTTAAAGAATTAAAATTGCCTTTGATCATTTTTGAAGTGCTTGAACAAATGTATTTACGATCAAATGTTTGATAAAAGTTAAATTTTTAGGGACTATTTCGGTACATCCTATTTATTCTACTAAAATTCTACAAGCGCTTTTTCTTTCAATGTTTACCATCTCCGCTATAGCTCTAATACTTAATCGACGATCTTACTAAATGATTCTGTGGATTTATTCGAAATTTCTATTTGTTAAAAATATGGCAAAACGACCAATGGGATCATTGTCTTTGACATATTGTCTTCCACTGCACAACTGTATATGCCTTTAAAAAATGCGAGATCGTAATAATCATTCTTCGCCATAAATTTTATATTTGACAATCGAAACGCCTCCATTGCAGTTTTCGTAAATTTAGCTAGAAATTTGATGTTCACACGTTGTTCAACACTTATGATTCTCACACATTTCCCGCAATGCTGTCGAACACATACTTATTCGTAGGCAAATAAATATAAAAAAAAATGAACCGATTTCGTTCATACTAATAGTATATTCGGATAAATGTATCGCAGTGATATTTTAATAGCCGATTTGAAAATAACGTTAATAGTTTGGGTAATATTAAGAAAGTTTCCGTTATTTTTGTGTCACGCATCGTATGCCAAATGGATTTTCGACGACGCGGAAACATTTTTACGGCTACATAAAATACCGACAATGCACGCTCGAGAATGAAATGAAATTGTTGGCCAACGAAGCCAATAAAGAAATACTTCGAATACGGTTGAACAAATTTTAATTTTTAAAACAATCGGAATTAAATTCTGCGGCTGAAAGGTGGGACGGCGGACGAAAAAACATCTCGTAATAATTTTTCGTCGAACGTGTATAGTTTAAATAGCCGAAAGGTTGCGGTAAATATATTTCGTAATATGCGATTACTTACCACGATAATTACGATCGTTTGCGTGTAAGTATTTAAAAGGGAAACAATTACAATGTATTAACGAAACACCCGCGTCGCATATGACATTTCAACCACGTAATGAGGTATTGGACTTCGAGAAAGTGATTATAAAATGCCCGCGTTTCGATTTGACTAAATGCGAGATTGATAAGTGTTAACCATGTCGAAGTTGACGAAGAGTAATCCAATAATATAAGGGTTTACCATAGATATAACAAAATCAAAACTAAAGAATATGTAAGGTATCCAATTTGCGTCGGAATAGTATTTTTACGAGATTAATTTGAATTTAATGACCGGTGGACTTCATGTTTATTTCTACATGAAAATACGAGCCCTTCCAAACAACACGTAAAAAGGGCCCGAAAAAGTCATAAAAGATCCATCGCGTATTCCGACCGCTTTTAAAATAAAATTGGCTTATTTCATTTATACATCGTCAGAATAAAAAATCAGGCGCTTAACTCGATAAAAACGAATAATAATAATAACTATAATTTATACTCGAAGAAAATAATTGCATACAAATAACGATTTTCATTCGTATAGATATGCAAGTATAATGCGTACTATTTAACCATTAACTAAAATTTCACTATTGTTTATTTGACTATCGAAGTTAATCAAATAGGCATTACATTCGGTTACATTATATTCCGTTATTATTTTGAAATTACCCCATATATATTTTAAGGAAAAGATCTGCCCGCTATAATTACAACTATTTAACGAAAAAACAAATTCCCTGATACTCACGTTGAATATTAACAAAAAAAATGGCTATATCTGTACAGAAAATTCCGCGAACGGTAAATATAAGAAAATGTGTAAATAAGAGGTCGACAAATTCTGATATATAATGATTATAATTGAATTTCTCGTGACGATTTCAAAGGAAATTTGTGGTATCTAGGTATATGCATTGTGTAGCCAAACCAATTATACGGTTATAAATATCAAAATATTCAAAACGTTTATTTTAACAACTTTGTAAACTAATTTGCAATTTAATTATAATATGTAAGGGAATATAAAGCGTTGTACGTTCATAAATAACAAAACGCTTAAAAGACAATTAATGAGTAATGGAAAAACATTGTCGTGTAGCTACGACGATTACAAAAAATATGACAATATGTGACAAAGAAACATTTTCAAAACAAAAAAAAATTGACAATCGCACATTTGCTTTCATGAAATAACGCGTTTTCAATAAGTAATCTTGTTAACTTAAATATAATATATGTAACACACAGTGGAACGATTATAGAGAACAATTAAAAACCTTTAAAATAATTGCAAGGAACAAGTGTAATATTGCGTTTTGACGATAATTACTACGTATTGAATTGCACATACAAACCTTATATACCACACATATACCATAGTAAATTCCAAAAAGATATAGTGTATTTGTGAACATACAAGGTTTTTGTGCTAGACTTTTAATATAAACATCAAGATGAATACGTTTGTCGTATCGTGTATGACTTTTATAACTGTTTTACAGGTAAACTAATTTAATTATAATTTATAAAAACGTATTTAAAGCAATCGTATTGCTGTAAAAATACATTATTTTAGATTTAACACAAAGAATTGTAATTTATGTGTGTTTTGTTTACAAAACTTACTTTTAACTGCAGTTTTAAATATATAAATACGATTGAATAATTTCATTCTTCACGTCTCTATATTTCATTTTGAAAAACAAGTCAGTAATGAAATAAACCAATATTTTTATTTCCTATTAGTTTTCATAAAAGTACGTTATTTTAAAAACTACAAAAGTTGACGTCAACACCGTACAATATTCTAAGTAGAAATGTGTGCTATATTTTTTGATATTATTAGGTGATGTACAAGAGGTAATAATAAATTATTTTTTTAATGGAATATAACTGTATAATATACTCTAGCTATGTGATCAACGTTGAGTTATTACAAAAAGTTTCAATTGGCCTATTTAAAAATCGTTAATTTTAAGTCATTCTTCCAATGACATTAATGATTTTGACGAAAGTAAATCGTCCCACAGTACAACAAATTTTGCGTATTTAATTTTTCTTTTTGAAACTAGATTATATTAATGACTTTAGCATGAGCTGTAACTAGTATCCATTCATAATTACTAACTTTCGCTCATGTTTAAGAAATGTAAAACTGATGTTCTGCTATACGTAATAACGCATTATTCAATATATTTTAGGTTTTGGATGGATTTACCACCGGAGTATCTGCAACTGTAAATATACAGTTTTTTTTTACAATTAATCATAATAATTTGGTATAAATCACTTAATTAAAATCAAGGGTCTTTTAATTTTTAAAAAAGAATATTGACTAATTAAACGTTTCTATTCTAATATGATAATACTGATAATACCATAGGATATGATAGACTAACAAATTTTGCAATAGATTAATATAAAAATTAAACGATTTATCTGTTGCGGAAATAATTTTTTTATGCTATCATTTTTTAATTTTTAATAATAATTCGTTGATTTTATTAAAGAATATATAGCTTGAATATTATATATTGAAATTTTACGTAATACATAATTAATTCGTTTATTTTAGTTAATGGAGAATTTAATTCCTGGCCCAGTAAAAAAGGTAACTTTAAGAGTTTTTGTTAGAATAAATCATGCATAGATGTAACTATGGTTTGCATTGTCTGACAACATCATTTGATTTATTATTGTCAACCAAATGCTTGTTTAACTTTGTATAATTATGCATTCCGTTGCCTTTATAATATTTATTTCTATAATTGATACACAAATTAATAAAAATCTTTTAAACTTAGGCGTCGTATAAAAATGATAATAATAGTTAAATTAATAATATAGTTTACGTCTCTAATTACAAATCAAAAAGATGGAAGAAATGAAGAACAAGGATATGATTCAAGGAAACAAAAATCGAATACCGATAACAATTTCAGTAATATATATGCTGGTGGACCATTTGATAATTTGGTATCTAGGGGATTTAAAACTGTGAATAATGTCCGTAATGAAATTTTTCAAAACATTCCTACACCGGAGAACTATGGAACGAAAATAGCGAAATCTTTTTTTATGTATATACAAAACGCATTATCGGTACCATTGAATGCGTTTATTAATAGTATTGAATTCTTAACTAAGGTTCTATCGAATATACTACAATCTTTGAAGGTTTTACCTAGGTCCATATTCCATTACCTAATACCAATATTTAAGAAATTATTTAATAATCCAATGTTGAAGACATGGGCATCTGGATCAATACATACATACCAAAATAACATTTCGACTTTTGAAAATGGTCAAAGTGACGAAGATAACGTATCGCATGAAACCGATAATTTACCAAATAACAATTACGATGAAACTGAGGAAGACGCAATAACATATGCACAAAAAAAAAAGAGCGGTATGGATAATGATATAAAAGAAAATATACAATTTACAAAAAACAATTCAGATACATTAGAGAGTGAAGTAAACGATCAACCTTTACCATCTGCATCGAGGGCAACTACAAATACTATAAGGAAAACAGTAAGCTCAACAAAAAAACAGACCACCTCCAAACCACTTCAAAATGAACGAAATAAAAAAAATTAATAATAAAAGAAAATTATGTTCATTTCCGTCATGTTTTAAATATTATGCTGTTAATAATCTTATTAAAATAGTGTAATGCACGATTGTCTAAACATACAAAAATATAAACTTATTTCGCGAATTGTTATTTTTACATAGTCTTATATTTTGAATCGTATTTAGCCAATTATTAGTATCCGATGATTCCTTTCCACTCTCCACTGCACCGAATGGCAGAATAATAGTATACCGGAAATCATTTTATTTCTTATTGTCGTTTAGTTTCTAAGCTGATATTTGTCGTAAGAAACATATAAATATATAAACAAGAAAACCACACTTAGCTCAATGTGTTCTCCGTGAATTTGACTCTAAAATATGTCACAGTGACCACGCAAGTATATTACACCGGTATGGTTAAAAAGTTCCGAAACTAAATTTTCCTAGTGAATATAAAAATCGTTATAGTAACACGTATACATCCTCTTGTAGTACAAAGTGTAAGCAGTGTTTGAACAAAATATCATCACGTTTCGTGTTATATTTGGCCGCGTACGGTGCGTTTATGTTGTTTCGTACGAGGTTACTACGTGGAATAAAAAAGCGTGACAAAATTTCGTCGTTCGACTTCGAAAAATCGTGTGTAGAAACTTATTTTTCGATTCAGTAAGCATTCAACGATGAAACTACATCTTGTACCACCACACGTACGTGGTAGAAATAGTTCATAGACGGTCCAAGAGTCATTGAATGGTGACGGACGCCTAGTGAAAAGCTATTTTCTTGCTGACATGAATTGATATTTCGTTTTAACGTTAAATAAAACGTATTTTCATTCCGAAAAAGTTGTATTTATATTGTACACTATATATATGGCCTATGCATGCGCATAACATTTTTACTTGTGCGAGAAAAATGTACGAAATAGATTTTATCACACAAAATACGAATTAATTTCGAGGTATAAGGAAATACGTAAATTAACAATTAGCTATGTCCAGAAATATTAAAGTAATTATAACGTATTTTATCGTGAACGATTTCAGTGACATTTTCGATAGTTATATATATATATATATATATATATCGTGAGGTGAAACCAAATATACAATAATTTACGTATAATATAATCGTTTATTTGTATAACTTCGTAAACTTTTTATAATTTTTGAAATTACATCTATCCAAACACTAATGGTCACACGAATTAAAGTGGCGTATGAAAGAAAATTATATCAAATTTCTTGAACGTTTTATATATTATTGTTCGAGCCGTAATTAATGTTACGAGGCGGCTGTTGGATCAGCTCGATCTCAAATAGCTGGTCCAAGAAATGGGAACTAGCGTGACGATAGTCCAATGGTTTCACTCACGCGTTTCGTGAATCCGACTTCGGGTTGCGGCCGTCTCGAGTCGTGTGTGGATAGCGTCCGGAGTATGTGGCGTCCGGACAGTGCGTAATCTTGACATTTTTTCGTTTGTATTCTTCCTTTGCGTTTGTTTTGCACGTTAACGACCAAGTTGATTATACTTAATTAGTTTTCATTGTAATATGAAATTTGGTTCACTGTATTAGTTTGCGTATTGATTTTCCTTTGTTTGTTAAGGTACCTAGTTTTCGACTGTACCACGCGAGTCAGGGCAGACAACTGTTCGCATTTTCATAGGATCTGTTTTGACGCAACATCAGATAGCCGATCGTGGTTTATTCATTTACTTTTACATTGAAATGGCTGAAGAAGTGTCTATCAAAAATTGGCATGAACAGTCTCGAGAGTCATTAGATGAGTTAAACGATTTTTTAGTGTGGTTTTCTGACCATGTTTCGACACTTGAATCATTGGGTATACCTCATATGAGTGAGTGTTTATTGTTCACAATTGCCTTACGATGTTTGCCTTTATCCACACGCAAAGCATTTGAGGCTGTAAATACCCAGGTATACTCTTTAGCATCTGATGTCTTGCACTATGTAAAGAAGCGTTTCTCTCTTCTGGAAGCAGTCCATTTTTCTAACAGTTCACGTGGTCCGGCAGCTACGCTTAATCAATCGAAATCATACTTTTTACGTCGTGAAGAAAAACGTTCGAAAATTACCTTATTTAATTTAAAATTGCAAAGTGTTTCCTCATCTAGTGCGTATTCTGCTCCAAGGATCATTTACTCGGTGAATGTTCTACATTTGTGAAATTATCGTTAGATGCCCGGCTCCAGGCGGCTCTTGAAAACCAGTTATGCTTCTGTTGTCTAAGCTCAACACATTGGTCAAACCAATGTAAGGTGTCTGAATCTTGTAAAAAATGTGCTGGTCGTTATCATACTCTTTTACATAAAGACAACCAAAATGGAAAAGATACCACATCTTTAGAGGTATCGTTGATTAGTGCTTTGGATCAGCCTACGGTATTATTGGAAACCGCTTTTGTATACGTTCGTGACCGTGCTGGTTGTATGCAGCCAGTGTGTGCTCTTGTTGATTTCGCATCGCAAATAAGCTTTATGTCGGATTCATGTGTAGAACAGTTCGGTCCTAAAATGGACCGTCCCTCTTACAGACTTATCTGGGGTTAGTGTTCCAAATGTTGATGGTTTGGTCAAATGTACTATCGCTCTTTGATATGATGACAACTACCTTCAAGTTAATGCATAGATTCTTCCTTAGATTACGGAAAATATGCCAGTTCACCATCTTTCACCTCAACTGAAACAATACTTTACTCATTTAAATTTCGCGTATCCTGGTTTTGATAGTCCTGGATCTGTAGACCTGTTGTTAGGCGCTAATGTATTTTCCCAAATTATGGACGGCAAACGAGTTGTTATCAATGATTGTCTACCTACTGCTTTTAGCTCCTTGTTCGGTTGGATTATCATTGGTTCAATTGAGGGATCTTCCGTCATACCCTATCAGTCAAATGTTGTGTCACTTATGGTTTCTCTATAGGACATCATTCAACAATTTTGGCACGTCGAAGGACCAGATAGGTGTTCAGATACATTTACAACGAATGATCAGTGTGAAGACGTTTTTACTTCAGAACGCACACGGGATTCCATGGGACGATATGTCGTTCCGATACCATTTCTTGCCGAACACCAAACTGAAACTTTACGGGTTCTAGACAGATAGCACTCTGTCGCTTTCAAAATCTTGAACAGAAGTTTCAAATGAATAAAATTTTAGGCCAAACATATAAGCAGCTCATGCATGAAAACGTGTCGCTTGGATATATGTCCATTTCACCTTCTCCAGGGGTATATTTCATACCATATCATCCAGAGTTTACAGAGTCTATGGTTCCAAATGAGATACGAGTAGTTTTTGACGCATCTGCACCGGCATCAAACAAACTTTCTTTAAATCAATGTTTGCACACTGGCCCAACGTACAAACATTATCGACATTCTTTTGCGATTTCTGGTACACCGGTACACATTTACTACTGACCTGTGTAATATTTACCTACAGACTTTAGTACTCCCAAAATACTGACAGTTTCAACATATATTTTGGCGTGCTTCACCGGAGAACGAGTTGAAAGTGTACCAACTAAATACAGTTGCTTATGGAATGAACTATGCTCCATACTTTTCTCTCAGAGTACTAAAAGATATCACAGACTAGGAATGTAGTGAAACCTTTACTGTTCGGTATGCCTTAATGCGTCAAACATACGTTGACGACATTTGTGTTGGAACCGATTGTACCGGTGAACTTATTAAGCTCTTGTCTGATTTACAATTAGTTTTAAACCGGGCTGGTTTAGATCTTAAAAAATGGTCAAGTAATATATCATCTATTTAATCTGCTGTACTTCCCGAAGATTGTGCCGTTGATGTCACACATTTCAATGATAAAGAAGGACGTAAAACTACAGCTCTGAGACTTCAGTAGGATTCATTAACGGACGTGTTTGGATTTAACCGTACATCTATCGACCCAAGTTTCGACTAAACGTACCGCGTTGTCCGTTATTGCTTGAATTTATTACCCCGTCGGTTTTCTTACTCCAATCATCTTTTATGCGAAACATATTATGCAATAAATCTGAAAGGTAAATGTGTCATAGGATGACCTCTTGCCTCCAGATCTGGTTAAGTATTGGCGCATCTTTGTTAAAGATCTCCCTTCATTATCAAAAATTCAAATTACTAGGTTTATATTCACGCGAACGCAATCTCGTGTCCAACTGTACGGTTTCTGCGATGCCTCGGATCGAGGCTATTCAACTATAGTTTATTTGCGCTTATGTAATGATATCTATATATATGGGAATTAATATCATATACATATTTCGACGATATTCGCAGAAATCATAATTGTGGGAAATTATAACATAAACGCGTTTTCGATATAATAAAAATATCCTTAAGTATCAAAACTGTGGAACCGATAAAATAAGCACATTTCAATGTAACAATATATAAAAAAAATGCACCTTAATAAATATTAGAACGAAACCTGAACTCCTCGAAATACCGACCATAATAACAATCCCACGACAAACACAGAATAAGCGTATTTCTTTTTCACAAAAGAGTTTATAACAATTACATAAATACATCACACTAATGGGCATGAATTAAACGAATACGTGTTCATTAGTAAATAAAAAATATCAAAAAAAAAAAACAATAAAATAATC
>JAIPRN010004557.1:0-14349 GCA_025469175.1 Geopemphigus sp. TES_GeoC_2020
ACAGTTTTTCAATTTAATTACATTAAAAACTCGTCCTTACCTATATATATATATATATATATATATATATATATATATATATATATAACATACGCTCCCGACGATCATAAGAAATGACTGTGCGCGGACGGCGGAAAATGGATTCTCCGAAACGGAATTCCGTTTGTTTTTTCGACCAAGTTCGAAACGGTTGGTGGAGGAGCTGGGCAAAGGGATTCGGCGATCGTGTCTAGATATACGCGTGGTCGTTATATTTACGAGCCGAATTCGGGACGGAATTCGGGTAATCGAGCGCAATATTAGCGCCGAGGGTAAAACGTTTTATTACGATACGGTAAGGGCAGCCTACGCGAAACGAATAAAACGCTTTCGTCCGTAAAAGTCGAAGTTTCTCCGAAACACAAACCGCGCGGCCGTACGTCGCGACCAGAAATTTAACGCAGCAGATTCGACTAACCGTTTCCACGCCAAAACGTCGTCGACGTATTTTCAGTCCGAATGGTGTGTAGCCAGCGACATTTCCGTTACCGGCCCGTGACGGAATTGAATACACACCCACGAACGCGCCATCGTCTCCGGTGAATATTCGCGTATTGTACCGCCGGTATAGTAGCGTTAGAAATTACGACTTTGTATACGCGTGTGTGGACGATGAGCGTTAGAAAAGCCAGCTGCGTCGAATCATAAAGCGAAAAGGTACCGCGATTTTTGGGTGGAAAAAATATTTTTATCGAAAAATTCGCCTAAAAACCCGTGTTTTTCCGCATAACGAACGCCTCTCGCTTTTCATATCCGAGTTCGACAACGCCTAGTCGGTAAAACTCCCGTCCGATTTGCGAACGTCAGACGCGTGTGACGTCATTTGTCCCGTGGTCTGAATAGTGCCAGATCGTCGCCAGTACGTTCGGCACGAGACGCAAGGAAATCACAAGAGGAAGCGACGAACCGGAACGGTAAGGAGAACACACTTCCCATTCGAATGTCCCGGAGAAGGTCCTTCGTGACGTTCGCCAAACGTGGTGTGGTCCCGGAAAAACAAAGTTCTTTTGTCCATTTACTCGGTAAATCGACTTTATCGATTTTCGCGAGGGTCCCCAGGTAGGCGGCTGAATCGATTTTCGACACTCTCGGCACGCGTATTTTGAATAAATAACACTTCGAATACGCTCGTTCACGCGCGCGACGTTGTCGGTTATCGTGAACGGTCTCCCCACGCGGTGGTAATCGTTAATGATAACCGTACGGCCATTCTTAAACATATCGCTCATTTCTTGCCTTCACAAACTTCACAACTTTCTCCCGCGAACGCGTACCGGATAATAACGTGTCAACCGTGAACATGCGACGAGCGTTGCCCGAACTCCGATTTTGGACGAGATGACGGTAGCGTAATAACCGTGAATGTCGACCGACGAAATTCCTGACGAATACTAGAAATTTCGTCGAGAAAATATTGGAAAAAAAAATAACGGCACGACGTAATTTGCTTTTTAAACGACCCTCGGTCGTACGGATTATTATATATTTATACGCGCGCGACAACGCCGGGCCCAGAGAGAAAGTTATGAACAACGTATATTGCCGCGGATGGCAGGCACGGAGGCGGCGAGAAGGACGTTCGTGCGCGGTATGTGGTTTTCACGGGACAATACCGGACGAAATTACGCCACCCGTGACGGGAAGGGTGTTTTCACCGCGACCCGTTTTCGAGTAGAAATTGTTCGCCGAGGGTGGTCGAAATCCGGACGACGAGACCGTTCTGCCCAGTGCGCGGATGACCGCGGCTATATTAAACGGTATCCGCGATAATGGTCGGGGCGAGGTTACGGGCGCGTGGACGAACGACGCCAAAACACGTTCTCTTCGGCGGGCCACGTAACGTCGCCACGGTACGAATTCGATATCCGTTTACGCAGCAGGCGCGGCACGCGGAATGTCTACGGCGGACGCTCCCCAACTCGAGTGGCGTGTAGAGAAAATCGCGTCGCGTCGCTCTACGAAAAGCCGATCGGTATATACGAAAACTGTAACGACCCGTTTTCGTTTCCCTTTCACGTTTTCTCCACTCGACTGCTAAGCGATGAAAACAAAGCAACTGTTTCCGGTTCGACGTTGCAAAGTTAATCAGATATTGTCTCGCGCGGAATTCTCGGGACCTGCGATTCGTCGCCTTCACTCTAATCACTTCTAATTCTACCGCTAACCTTCACTCGACCGCAGTAGTTGGCGCACTTTCCAATCGGACGACCGCGGTATTGTCGTAATTTGCTCTCGGTACGTAACCGTATACGTTTAAACGTAATTCAAACAGAACGGAGCGATTGGAAGGTTTCGCGGATATTCGGCATCATCATTGGCGGTGTACGTTCACCAGCTACACAACAACGTGCACGCGCTACCACCGCCACCGACGTGATTGTCAAGCGTCCATGTGCGAACGCGACCGGGTCGTTGTTCCCGGCACGGACGAATCGTCTAGGGATTTCAATATTTCGTACAACCAACACCGCCGAACTTCGACGGTACACAAAACGATAGGTACAATACGCACACGATTCATAAACGAGTACAACGGTGTGGCACGAACACGCGCCGGCCGATTTATTCAATTACCTCGGACCGACACAAATAGTAACGAAAACGAGACTACTCTGCAGCTGCTTCTATTACACCTCCTTTAGTGCGTTAATATTGCGCGACGATTATTATCGTTATTATTATTACCGCCCTCGTCGTACACGTACGGCGTTCGTTATGGACCGTACCGAACAGCAGACCAAATTCAAATTCCCAAGGGGGGTAGGCGGGTCGTTGTCGGTAAATGGAAAGCGCCAACAACGCGCGCGAAACGAAAAATAAAAACGTTACTTGAGGGAATTCACGTGCGGGCGTCATAATGTATATACATTACTTACATTCCCTATATTTTTTTCATTCAAGGCGGTCTATATATATGTATACACGCGTAGGTACGACAATGCTTGGGAAAAATTACGAAATATATTTTTCAATTTAGGGTTTCTGGGGAAAAAAAACCGTTTTAATACGAAAATATGGGGGCCGTTTGATATCGTCGTTTTGACTACGTGACAAACGTTGCATATCTCGAGGAAAATAAACCGACGGAACGAACCGGGAGCGAACCAATAACTCATATTCGTTAGGTGCCGCAAATGACTCGGAAAGGAAAGACGGGAAACAACGCGCTTAGGTATTTATAACGATACGACGACGGGTAATTTTTTTTAATCCGCCCGACGACGACGAAAACAAAAAGGAACGCGTCCCGTCATAAATTATTTGACGCGACGAAAAAAAGTGTTTAACATAATACGCGAATACGGTGCAGTAACGCGATTATAAAAATCGTCAACGGCGACGGCGAATTTTTTTCTTTTTAATTTTCCGTCGTCAAACGCGCGACAGGTTTGGCACAAGGCGTCTGAATTCGACGCGTCTCCGTATAGAATACTAATTTCACATTGACGTATGAGCAGCAGCGCACCACGTCGACGGGGACAATCGTATTCGAATAAATAAACGTACGTAAAAAACCGAATTTGCCCCTCGAATATATTCGAACGAGCATTTTTTATTCCGCGTACAAACACGGAGAACGTCGTCACGTTCGGTAATTCACCCGATGGAAAGGTTTCCGTCGATTTCCATAATGTTATGCCGAACGAATGTCCGCCCGCGCGATCCTATGACGACGACACATCCATCGACTGTCTCGTAAAGCGTAACGTATAACGACAAGCGACGTTACTTTGAAGTATCCGAAAGAACGAAAATGTATTTCGTCGTTGCATTTTGCCAAACAAAAAAGACGAAAACAACATTTACCGAAGTAAAATCGTTTATCATTTCGTTTGGCGTATTAACGGGCCTTTTAGCAAACTTTCTCGCGGCCACGAGATTTTTCCAACACTGCCTTTCCCTACCTTTAGCCGTCCCTTCCGAAAAAAACACTCGAAGAACACTCTATCCTAGTTTATCCATCTTTCTATTTCCACCCTATTCGCTCCACTTTACAACGAATCTCGTCGAAGGACTTCACCACTACACTCTACCACTGTCTCATTCTCTCCTCCCGGCTTCTTCTTCAACCGCCCCGACGATCCGGACGTTATTCACGACAGTTAACATTTCGTCGTCGAACGTACGTTTATTCGTCGCCATTCCGAATTTAGCCCGGGACGGTTGTCGCCGGAATAACCGACACACGGCGTTACGTATACCTATTCCCCCGGTCCCTTATTTCCATCCTAAACGGCGATCGGTCCGGATAATGTTCGTCGTTATAGGTCACCGCACCCTCCCACCGTTTATGCTCGAAAGATGACGCGTTACTTCGTCGTCACGAAAATACACGCAATCGGTGACAATCGAGCGCCGCAGTCGCGTACGTTTTCCTCGACGCCCGTCCGTCTTTCCGCGGAGTGGCCGCTCGTCCACGTTCGGCTCGCGACACGCCGCATAACGAAATAACGTACGTCGTAACGCGTCCCGTCGCGATTTCGACGGTCCTGTTGGCGAACGGTTCGTCAATCGAAACCACGCGTTCATTATTGCGAACGTTTCACGACCGTGCACCGATCGCGTTTCTTCTCCGTCCGTTCGATAAATGTAAATTTTCCCTTTGATCCCATCGAGACCGTATATTAAGCACGCGCAAGGATATATTTATGTATGGCCCGTCCGAAACGATGTGAAACGAAACGCGAGCGACTGAACGGAAAACGCGTAATTAACGCCAACAACAACCTCCCCCCCCGCTCAATCACCAAATAACGATGTAATATAATACGATCGGCGTAATTTTTTACCTAGCAGTAAAAATTTGAAGGTAAACATACGTGCGTCGACGGAATTTCAAAAAAAAAAAACATTCCTAAAATTCGAACGGTTACCGAGAATTTTGGGTTTTTTTTTTCATTTTGTTCCGCACTTGAAATAGAATCGGTTTTTTCGAACGCGTAACGATATTTCATAAAAGTTATTGGCGAACGTGCGAAACAATTTTCGCAAAATACCGTGACGGGTTGTTGTTCGCACGGTCCTCGTGCTCGTAATTTTGGACGACTTCCAGCAGAGGCGATAATAAAAAAAAGAGGGAAAAATGCGAAAAACTCGCGTTAATGACTCGTATATGTACACACATACATACACACATTTATATAAATATACGTCATATTTATATACGAAGAATGAAAAGAAAAACCGGGGGCACAATTTCGTACAAATACGTATATACATAAATTTATGAGATGCGTCTGTACGATATATATAATACTTACGCAATTGTGTTCGCAAATGTTCTTCATGTTTTTGCCTTCCGTCTGCAACAATACTTCGCAATACTTCCAACACTGTAACAAAAACGAAACGATCGATATAATATTGTATCACGAGTCGTACGATGAACTTATAGCGGCAAATTAGAAATAATACGTTTATATATATATATATATATATATATATATACCGCGCGTGTGTATACGTCGTACGTGCGTGAGGAGCATAAAACGAGAGGGACATTTATTAATAAATACGGCGCGAAGGGCGGTCGATTTTATTTACTCGTCAAAAAACTTCGGCGCGTTTATTTCGTTTCGTTTTCTCTCCCCGCCCGCAAACTGCCGTATCCCAGATCCAAGTATATCGTTAACAACCACGTACTAAGTCCACGCTGACTCCGCACGAGCGCGTCCCCTCGTAAAAAAAAAATATCCCTTAGACGGGATCGACGAGGGGATAGGGACATTGTATTACTACGCGGGAACGGCGGGAGAAAAGGGAAAAAAATTACGGAACTTTTCCGCGCTAGCCGGTCGAAGATGCGACGCCTGCCCTTTTTGCGCGCGGGCACAGACGCCTCTCAGGAAGACGCTAGTCCGGCACCGGACGAGGGTCGTAGGTGACGCTGTCGGGGAGAAGTACGCGGTTGTGTGTGTAATGGTTGGGTTGGCGGAAGACGGGATGAGTGGAAAACGCCGGTGGCCCCGAAAAAAGATAAATCGATCTATCGGTAAAACCGGTCACGTATTCGCGCGGAGTGCGCGGGGCGCCGGGATCGGGCGAAATCGCGCGCGAGCTCGTCATTATTGCTTTTCGACCGCCACCCCGTCGTTCGCTACCCTGACAGATACTCGCGCCACGTCTCGAGACGTCCGTCTCCCTACTCGTCCTGCCGGCACGTACGTACTACTCCCGGGGAACGGGCAACTCGATTATGTACGATTTTCGCCAGATGCCCGTCCGGCGCGCGCGGTCGGACGGTCGTACGTCCGAACAGTTGCCGCATCGGTGGCGGATAGGGTGGAGGGAAGGGGCAAAGTTCGCCCGAAAAGTCTCGAAAACGAAATCGAACCGTATATACGTAATGGTGATTGGGGACGGTGAAATATGGCGGCGTCGTTTTACCGGCCGAGCTACGGTGGTAAGTTAATAACGTATACACGTGCCAGCCACCGCGGGGGAATTTCGGTCGTTACGTAAGCAAGAAAATATAAGTTCGTTACGACGGTACGCCGACCGAACAATGCGCGCGACGGAAGCCGGGCGAACAGACGCTATCGACAAATCCGCCCGGTCCGGAACGGGAACAATTATCTATTACCACGTCCGTCCATCATTATTACCGGAGTCTGTATTTATTACGTTATCGAATCGCGCGTAACGCGAAAGCGGCGCGATTTTCGTGACGTTTATATTCGCACTTTTTTTCCGCGTGACGTATTCGGGTGACGAAAAGGCCCGACGCTCTGCGATAGGTATACCGCGCGTAATATATAGTATATTTTACACGGATCCGGTCGTATATATTTTACTATTTTACACGCTCGCGCGGAACTTTTACGTACACACAAACCCGACGGTCGTCGATTCGAATAATTTACGAGGCGCACGTGTTTGGTTTTTTGTCAGAGACATTTATACACACACACGTTTAACACTGTACACGTAACCCGGAAAAAATTACACCGACTCGGGGGTCAATAATATTTTAATAAGCGTATCGTAATACGTTACGTTCAAAGCCCTTCGCCCGAATATATAATTTACGGAAAAGGGTATATTATTTCCGTGTCACGCGCGCGATCGATTTCGGGTCATCGTTTGCAGTATATTAACTACCGTATATAGATAGGCGTTGTACGACGTAACGGGAAAAAGCAAAGAAACGAAATACCGTCGCCGCCGACACGCGATTTCGTTTTTTTATTTATCCGTCCCCGGACGGCGACGACATTATTATTATAACCTATATATATATATATTGTATCGTAGTGGTTATTGACGTCGTTAACGAGAAATACGATATGACCGATGACGCGCGTCTAATTATTCTCGAAAAATACGAAATAAACGACGTCGGGCTTTCGTTTTTAATTTTCTATATATATTCATAAAAAAAACTCCGTATATATCCGAGAATTCCGTACTCGACGTTCTTAGCCACGCGCGTTCCTCAGGGTTTTTTCTCGAACAATTTTCATTAACTCGGCTCGCCGCCACCCATCCATCGATCATCGCGATAGGCTATTTATATACGTAATAGTTTTATCACGCGGCTTTGTAACCGTCGCCATCGACTACTACACAGCCAGAGTAGTGAAACGCCCGACGGTCAATCATTCGCGCCACTATATATATATATATATATAAGACGGTGGAGTAAATATTACCCGGTAGCTCCACTGCCGACGGTTAATAGACAGGCGCGTAGGTAAGTACTCGTACCTATAGTTGTAATAATAACGACGAAATGGCATCGTATCGATCAATTGCCCCGCAATTCGTTATCGCCTCATGTCGTGCGTCTTACGCTATACTACACACACAACCACACACGTATATATGTATATGTGTGTGTGTGTGTAGTGGTAGAGATATGTTAATGGAAACAGACGCTCGGCGTTTACCGACGTCGTTTACGCGCTCGCGAAAATCGCGCTTGTATACGACCGTATCGTGACGTGACGACCGAAATGGACGTAAACACCGCGAATGTCAATGGACGGCGATTTTGGCCAAGTATTTCGGCGGCGTAAGTAGAATTTCGGACTACTCGCCGCGGGACGCATTTCGCTCCGACCGGAATTGACAAACGTTCCCACCATTCATCCCGGACGTCACGTGTCGAAATGCGATCTTTTGGATATTAGTGTCCTAGGTTTGGACGGCCACCGGCGAAACGCGAATCTAAATCGGCCGACGACGTTTTACACGACGATAACAGCGACCGTGTACGAAGAGAAAATAAAAGAAACGACGTCGGCGTTCCTAACTAGGCCGCGGTAGAGCGCGCCCAGTTTTATTTGGTAAATGCGTCGACGACTTCGGAGTACGATTGTTTATAACACGAGGAAGTCGACGTCGTCCCTCGGACTTTTACGAATATGCGCGCGTGTATGTGTGTGTGTGTGTGTGTGTGTGTGTGTGTGTGTGTGTGTGTGTGTGCACGCATGCGCATATAACGCGATAACTGATCTCGAGATTGTTGAATAAAACTTAAAACGCGCTCGCACGGTCGTATGACTGCCGTAGCTACTTTTGACCGTGAGTGGCAGCGGCAGCGGTGACGGTGGAGAAGTGAACGCGATCGTTTTCGAAATGGAAGTGACATTTCGTCGTCGACGGACCGTGCTACGTATACGACATATAGGTACGGAGTATATTGTTGTGCGTAGAACGAACACACATTTAACCAAGCCCGGTAATCGGGTAAAACGTACGCGGTGTATAAAGGCGACGAAATTTTCCGCCCGTCGAGATCTCGTTTTTGTTTTTTTATTTATTCTAAATGAACGTTTCGACGGCGTCTAATTACGCGATCCGAGGCGGCGACGGATCGTGATCGTTTGGACGAATGGAGACGTACGAAACGAGCGGATAACGTCGTTGAAAAACGGACGGTGTTTTTCGTTCGTTAATTTCGTTCACCTTGTTTATCGGGAAAAGCGCGTGTTTTCGGGGCCCCGGGTTCGTTCGACCGTGCACATTTCACCGGAGGCGATGTTGTCGGGGTGAGTGGGAAAATATTAAAAATATTTCCCCTTCGGAAAATGAATTCCACGACCGGACGGGTAACAAGTGTAAAACATCTGGCGTCCGGTGTTTATACACACATAGACACACACGCGCGCGTATTCGAATTTGTAATATCGCTTTAGTGTAGTCGACGACGGCCTAGACGGTTAGTATTATGTACGTATTTTGCTGAAAACGCTCTCGCCGGAACGGAACGAACGAAAAATAATAATAATAATGGCGATTTTGGAATAAAAATCACGGCCAAAACACGCGATACTATTGCCCGAGAGAAAAAAATATATATATACACACACACACACACCTCGTGTCTGAAAACGATAATGTACTAACTAAAACGATATCGTTTTATTTGTTCGACGTGGGAAACGACTCCGTTCGGGTGACACCGAACTCCTCGGACAAGTGGTGGTAAGGTGCGTCGCCGATTAATGTTATTCGTCGACGCGCTTGGACTTCGCGCGTCCGACGAAATACAAGTCAATTTTTCGTTTACGTTCGATCGACCATGTCGCGCGGGCGACTATTTTTCAACACTCTCCGCGGGAAGCCGAATCACGATTTACGGTACTTAATAAACGATTTTATTTTATACCCGGCCAAGTTTTTTAGTTCGGAATAAGCGAAATTATTCGGAACGATTTGTGTTCGCGAGAACGACAATTACGACGGGCGTGTTAAATATTATAGCGGTCGACGGAGGAAAAAAAAGAATCGTTATTTCGAACGAACGATTCGCTGGCGACAATTCACTCTCCGCGACCAGCGACGGGTTGAGGACGCGAATTCGGAAAGTGCGGCGGGACCGTTAAAAATAATACCCGCAAACAGCCAAGTACGTTACATTTAAAATGCCCGCGAATAACTAACGACGCGATTAAAAACAGGTAATATCCGACTTTCGCGGCCGGTTCACGGGTTGTTCCGGTCATTTTTGTCGAACAACGTCGCAGCCCCCATCCCACACCATTCCTGTCACTGGTCGTGTCTGTACGACAACGCGCGATATACGGCACAACTAAATACGCTTAACTCTACACATTCCCCAACACTCCCTCACCAGTCGTAGTGATGTTATCGTACGTTTATCGGAAAACGACGACGGCGCGTCGACGGCGCATAAACAAAAACTATAACGACGGTGACGCGCTCGAAACAAAAAGTCACGGTAAACTAGACGCGTCGTAATATTATGTGGATACGTGCGTGTAAATTATCGCGGCGTCACGGCGGTACAATGGTTCGAGAAACGCGTATCGTAATAACACAATACGTACACGTTGTACGCGCGCGTACCGTTTTGGAGATACGGTACGTACGTACGCAATAATATCGTATACCCGGACGCGGCGCGGCGTTACGATAATAATTAATTGTTTGGACGGACCCGACGGGCGCGCGAAAGGAAGACGAAACGGGCACGGAAACACGTTACCACCCCGCTAGGCGTCCGGGACCGACGCGATGTTATCATATTGACCCCTCCCAACCGTCGCCGGTAAATTAGGTGTTGTCCGAAACGAAAAATACAACACGTCGTGTACCACGCGGATAAATACGTACGATTCATTCGCGACGTCCGTCGTCATCGCCCGTCACGTAATTGCCGTCGACGGTGTGGGTGGTGATGATGGGAGGCGTTAACGAGTCGAAAAGTTGAACGTAGTTTTAATTAAGTTATTCTTAACCCGTCGCCTATTTTTTTCCTTCGAACTTTCAACTCGATAAATAACTACGGTTTTTTCCCCCGAACTCCGTAAACAGGTACGTAAATTAAGCCGAATTTCGTTCGAAGAGCGTGTTTTCCGAACGGCGAGCTCCGTGTACGCGGATTACGAAAACGCGCTTATTCCTTTTTAATTTCCCACGCTTTTCGAACCACGGCGTTGTTTGTACGTTTTTTACAATCGTTTTACCGTCCTGCCGGGATCGTCTCGATTAATTATTTCGTCTCGGAGTCTACGGAACCCATCAACGTCGAGTTACGTTCGATTAAATTTCGGCGATTCGACGGGTTGTTGTTGACGAAGAATCGCGAACGTCATCGCGTCACTTCAACCGTCGCAAAACACATACACACGCTCATTCTTCTTCTTTGTTTCAAATGTTGTCGTCGATTTTCCAATAACGTTCCTCCATCGGTCCCCAAATTTACGGCCAAATATCTTCCAGACATCCCTATATTCCGAACTTTTTCTCGTCGTAGTGTAGGACTCCTGATCACGTCTTCTTTTAAAATCATTAAACGCGATTCAATTCCATTTACGTGACGTTTATTATTCCCTCTCCGATTATTCTTCTCCCCTCAAATTCTATTCTTCTCGTCTTCAATCATTTCTCTCTATTCATCCTTTTACTTCCTCTTCACGTAATCCTCCTCCTGTACACCTCGAAAAACAATTGTTTCGTTCTTTTTATCGTTCCCTCCACAGCGATCCCCATAAACATGACCCTTCCTTCCCGTCCAATCATTACCATCGTCCTGTTATTTCGCCCGAAGCTACTAACCATTTCCTATACTACCGAGTTCCTTTCGTTTATCCCTATTCGCCACGGCTTCTTCAATACAATAACCCAATCGTTTCGTTCGTTACGTTTATATACAAATCGTCGAGTGGGTGTTCTTGCACGTCCCACGGTTATTTTAGACGCCACGCGAAAGCGTAACGCTCGCCGTCAATAAAACGACCCCGACGGACGAGTGCGTAATAAACGATACGGTACACACACACACTTCGTTCGGGCCGACCGGACGAAATCCTCCGGAACGGCACGGAAAGTTTCCGTCGCACGGTCGGTGGCGTCGGAAAGATAAACGAAAGGTGGACGGATGATGTTTTCTTTGCCGCGAAACGTTCGTAAATGCGTAGCGTTATAACGGATCGCCGCCTACCGACGCCGGAGACGCACCGTGGTCGCGACGCATACGAATAACGGGGGAGGGGGCCTCGCGCACGTTAGTTTACGACGACGTCATTATAATATCGAGTTATGAAATTTCGTAACAGGACCCGCCCCGCCCCAGACATTGTTGTTCCCGTCGGTAATAATATATATAAATAGGAATACGCGCGGGGTGGGCCGCGGTCTGTAGTCCGCGATAAAACAATACCCCCCTATTTGCGATTACCATAATTAACGATTATATAATGAGAACGGGAATAATGAACGGAGCGGGTACGACGGCGAAAAAAAAATAATAACGAAGTGAAAATAACACGAATACACTCGGGCGCGTTGAAAAATATATACGCGTATATACATATATAACACTATAAACGTAGAAAAGGAAAAAAATTAACAATAATAAAAAGAGAAGGAAAATACGCGTACAAACGACACGAAGGCAGGAAGTTTCGGGTCCTCGTCGCCGACGGCTAGCCGGTGGTACGGACCGCGGGCTGCACAAAGAAAAGGAAGTGAACGTTTCTTTTGTTCGGTGACGACTTCAAAGACGCACCGATACCGCCGCCTATGCTTTCGCCGGTGTACAAGAACGAGGCCCGCGCGGACGGATATAGAAAAGCGTGTACGACGAATATACGTGCGCTCGGGCGCGTGCACCGATCAATTTGCTAACGAACCACCGAGAAGTCGACGACGGACGCGTGTCGGTGGAATCCCGCGTTACTTTTTTCTTCACAATTCGTTAGTTTAGACGTTTGTTTGGTTCGGGGCGACGACCACGACGATAATTCTTACGTACGTATATCGCGCGTGTGCACGAGTTGTCGGATTTTCGCGGGATGGCGGCGAATCGGCAGCGGACTTCACGGACCTTTCGGAAACTCCCGTCGCGCCCATTCCGCGACAACGGACGCCCGGTCGAATAATAATACGTATAACAGCCAACGGTTTCGGTTAGTGAACGGTCTCACCGATCAATTTCGGTGCACTCGCATAAACGTTGGTCAGAATATCGCCGTTTGCCGTATACTAACCGCCGTGAGGGGGAGGGGGGGACACGTAAGTGTCACCGGTGCCGCCGATTTTCTTAATGGTTTTGATTAGTTCGGTAACCGACAGAAACGGTTACGTTTTAAACACAAATGGGGCGCGGAAGAGATTCCGTCAGATTTTTCTGATCGGTTAAAAAATCGTCGCGACAATAAACGAGTACGTGTAATATACGTGTAACGTACACGTATAGCGTACAACACCTCCGTTGGAAATAACAAACTATTCGAAATTCGTTTACGTTTCCACTGAAAAAAAAGACCGTATCGGGATATACATATTTATATATATATAAAAACAAGTCTCGTGAAATGCGCCTCGCGAATCGAATGAAGTTTTCGAAAAACGTTATTAGAAAAAATAAGCGTCCGTCAATCGTAGAGAGTTTAGCGATTTTTCGGTAGATTTCTGATTTGTTCGTCCGATCGTTCCGAATATTATTATTCGCGATAATGACGAAGAAAATGCCGATTGACCGTCGATTGTTGCCACCGAAATCGGTACGATAGGAAACCGGTGACGAAACAGTTCGCCGGGGGGCGTGTATTTTCGGTCGCCCATATCGAAAACGAAAATAATACGCGCTCGGAATTATTACTATCCCTCGCGCGTGCGATAGCCGCGTACAATATCGGGAAAAACTTTTCGCCGTCGTATCCTCCCGATCGCTCTGTCCGACTGTATATTATATATATATACGAGCGCGCCCGTAATTCTCGATCGAAGTTTCGTAACCGCGTAATATACACGCGCGCGTAATATACGTCGGCACCGCGGGTCACGTACACGCCGTAAATTGAAGACGGCGGGTATATGTGTGCATGAGCGCGGGCGAAAAGTTGCCGGAATAATAAGGAAAACTTTTATTTTTTGTACGTTCCTTTTTCGTCCATTTCGCCGCCCCCTCCCTCTTCCGCTACTCGCTATTCGCGCGTAACTGGCCGCGTGTCGCTGTCGACCAAACCGTTTGCCCGGAGAAAGCGAAAAACTCCCGGTACAATAAATACATTCTCCGCGCTCTACTATCCCCTTAAATAAAATTTATATATATATACATACACGCGAAAATTTCTCGCCGAGGGGGCCGAAAAGCTCTAAATCAACCGGAATTAGGACCGTTGGATCCGTGTTTTTGTTGTGGAAAGGAAAAAAGGGATTGTCATCCGGATAAGACTTAAAAGGGCCGACGAAGTGACAGATTTATGGGCGGGACGGGCTTAAGCGGGAACAGAGCGAGTGTGTGTATGTGTGTGTGTGTGTGTGTGTGTGTGTGTGTGTGTGTGTGTGTGTGTGTGTGTGTGTGTGTGTGTGTGTGTGTGTGTGTGTGTGTGTGTG
>JAIPRN010004558.1:0-14343 GCA_025469175.1 Geopemphigus sp. TES_GeoC_2020
CGCCCGTCGTGTCCGCTGCGCGGAATTAGTATGTACGAAATTCGCGTTCGAAAATAAAAATAAATCGCCGCCGGCCGCGGGAAAATTCGACAAATCGTTACCGCTCGACTTCGCCGCGGGGGGACAACAACGGCGACCGCATGATGAGGGGGGGGGCGTGTTACGGGACCGAAACCGGCGGTAACATTTAACGAACAATTACTCGGAGTCGGAGGGAGGCATAACCGCGCGACTTTCGCGACACTTTCGGCCATGTGTACGGCCTTCGAAATACGCGTTATACCGTTATTATAATTTACGGTGACGATCTCTCGAAAACTTGTTCGCCGATACTCGTCAAAACTTTGCCGGCCACGTTGGGCGCGATTCATAGCGGCCACCCGCCGCGCTGATCAAGTTCGAGAATTTCTTACGCGCCGTTCTCTATAATTTCGCGGACGTTTCCCGAACTTTTTAAATACGTCCGGGTGTCTCTCACACGCGCACATCGATCGCTCTAATTTTACCCCGGCGCCAAAAACTAACGTACTAACGGGAGGGAAAGATAACTACCTACCCCACCCCTTCCCCGAAAATTTTTAGGAAAAATTAATTTCTTACGAGACGTATATTTTCGGTCGATAATAACGAAAAACTAAAATATTTTTAAACTTCCATATACATATATATATATATATATAACGTGTTCGTTAGAAACTAATAATCTATTAATGTTTATATAACGTGTCTTGTTTCGTTAGTGTCGTTCGATTTTATTTATTTAAAAATTAACCTCCCTCCCCGAAATTCAGATCTAAGCGTGTCACTGTTACGTTGTTGTCTAATGATTTGTTTAGTCCCCCCCTCCACCGTCGACGCCGAATAATCATTACGAAACGCGTTGAGAAACGTGAAAAAAAGCCGTCTCGTCGAAAATACGTCGGCGAATAAACGCGAAACGTCTAAACGCGGCTATCCTTTCGAGTGACATAACTATTAATTAAACGTCCGTTACACGTTTATTGGGATTCGCCCGAAATTACCGTCAAATTGGTCGCGGTAAATTCATTTGCTCGGCTCGGCGACGAGACCGCGTAATAATATGGGGGAAATAATTCGCGTCATACGTCGGACGCGATAATCAAATATCTGCACGATTTAACGCAGATTTACAGTCACCAGACCAAGTAAATTACAACAACGACCGGCGAACGACTTTGGTTATTAATAAATACGGCGGCGTTGTCGGACCTTGCCGTTTTGAATCGGGCGAAGTGGCCAAAACTAACGGCGGTGTTAGTGTTACCAGTCCGACGCAACTACGAACATTTCGTCGTGCCCGATTCGTCTACGATTTCCCGTTTCGAATAGAGAGCTCAGCGTGTCCACGGCCGTGCCGGAAGAAGGTGTCGTTATATTTGTTATCGTTTTTCCGCTATTACGCGCGTCGAGATAAACGTATTCGAACGGACGTATCCTCAAGGCGCGTACGTCTAACCACTATTACGCTCGTAATATAATAGCGTTTATAAACGTTTTACACGAACAAATCCGTTTGCCACGTAGCGTTTAATTCGCGTTTGCCTGACGGGAACGTACGTTTTGTATACAGTTTTTCCATTAGCCGTAAACAAATCGAAACGCGGCTCCGAGTTATATTTTTTTCGCGAATTCGTTACTGTTATTTACTATTTCGTAGTAAGAAAGAACAGTCATCCCGCGACTAATGTTAGACTTTTCATTATCATCCTCTCCCCTCCTCCCTATGCACTCACGTATAATACACGTTCGTTACGTAAGTCACGGAATAAAAGAAATTCGATTTTAAATAAGAGCCGTTCGAACGTAATACGTAAAACTTTTACGGATTTCAACCGTCGGTTCGACGGTAGAGAGAAGCTCTTGTACTCGTCGTTGTTGGTTTTGTTTCGCGTCCTTCTCGTTTTTAATAACACAATTCGCGAAGAGCGATAAAGTCTTAATTGAAATTTAAAAATATAACGAGCGAAAAGTTTGTTTACACAAACTTAATATTTATAATATACTATTATACGAATATTATGAACTCGCTTTGTGTTTACGACTAATCCGCCGCAGTTACGGTTCGCGAGCAAATTAGCGAATACGAAAAACGTATTTAATTATCGTTTATTATTATTATTGTTCTCGCGACGCGAAAAGAAAAATCTGATTTAATAACGTCTTGTTGTTGGAACAATGCGGATAATTACGCCATTCAATAATACATCGCGCGCTATTCTTCTTACTGTTTTCGATATTGCCGGATTTCGCCGTTAATATTATCGTAACGAAAGCGACCGCGGCGCCCGGGATTATAATTTATCCGGGAACGGTTCCGAGAGAAGGGACGAGTGTTTTCGGGTGTAGCCGACAATCGAAACGGAGGGGTCGCGCGTTTCTGGGGAACGAAAACTGAATAATGTAACGTCGCCCACGACGGTTTTCGGAACGGAGAAACGAAAACGAAAAAAAAAAAAAAAAAATCAATAATCGGTCGTTGATTATCCCGCGATTTCTCCGTAGGTACCTCTCGCCGGTATTCGTCAAGTAGATTTTCCGAGTCGTTCGAACCGAACGAAAACGAACAACTCGTAAAGCGGCCGAGAGCCGGAAATTCGAACTACGAATCCCGGCGGTTTAATCGACGGGGATGTGGACGGATATGATAATGTCGGGCCCAAATACGATAATAACGTATAGTGTACGCCGGCTCTCGTTCCGTCGCCGCGACCTGTTTTGTCATTCTCGTCGCCGACGCCGCGCACGATTCGTTTATTGTAATATCGTACCCGATACGGTTGTCACGTGGAAACCGTATAACGGTAATTATACTCCGAGACTTTGAAGTAATAATGTTAATATAATATTGATACGACGAGATGTATTCCGTTGATTTCACATTAAATACGGTAAAATCGAGTAGTCGAACGAAACCTCGTGGACTAACTTAACCTATGACCGAAAAACGGACGGGGAACACGGCGCGGCCTGGACGGGGGAAACTCGCTCGTAATAACAACGGTAAACGGTTTTGCGCACGTCGGGAACGAAATGACGAACGATGTAACCGGTAAGATTTTGACGGGACCGACTCTCGTTTTCAAGCGCCGTAAGTTACGATAACGCGACACGCTGGAATCATTCGGTTTCGCGTCGTGTGTGCGCGACGTTTTTCGACGTCCGGTCGATTTCGAGATTTCCGAAATTCCGGTGTTTTCGCGTTCGTAAACGGCTCGGACGATTCGAACGTGTCCGGTTGACTTTGTCTAGGTATCGAAACATATTATTTGGCTACGAAATTTCGAATAATCCGACGAAAAAAAAAACGAAGTCTCGGTAAACGTAAAAAGTGAGTTACGGTTTTCTCGAAATTTCGTAGTACGGCCGCGGAATGCGCCGAAAACAAATGTACGAAATACGCGCGCGCCTTATATATACGTACGTTACTTACGAAAAATCGCTATCGTTTTTCTCGTCGATCTGTAATTCAGGTGTTCACTAGTCTAAAATCTAGGCGTGGGGGGAATTTTTCTTTTAAAAAATATTTTCCCGTAGACTCGACGCAACGCACAAACAGCTCGCGGGCACGAGTCGAAGTTCGGAAGTTTGAGCTGGTTACACGACTTGGCCTTCCATTGGTTTCGCGAAATACGTTACACCGTAGCAGATACAAGACACGCGAACAATTCGCCGGATTAACACGCGTTGTTCAGTAGACGCGTCTAATTTGAATTAAAATTAGGTTTTAGTTAAAATCTAATTTCGCGATCGGACTTTATAAAAATATTCGTACCCGGAATTTTTCTAGAAAAATCAAAGTATATAATTGTATTTAGGGAAAGAAAAGTTGCTTATATATAGAGAGAGGAATATTTGTTTACACGGATCTTTTACAAAATCACGGAGTTAAGCTGTTAACCGATCGTTACGAAACAAATTTTCAGGCTTACTACATGTGGGCGAGCGCGTCTGCAGAAATTGGCAATTTCGACGTTGAAATATCTGTTTGGTTTACCGCTCTGTTTCGTTCGGCAAATATTGACGACGGTCTTGTCGGGATAATGCCAATTTGTCCGACCGGCGTTGTCGGATTTTCACACTAATACCTCAAAGCGCGTTAAATATTATTGTGCACGTTTTATCCGCCAGAGACGAGAGAAATTTCCGACTCGGCGAAAACGAGAAAGCAAAAAGAAAAAGGAAACCCGTCCGCAAGCTACGATTACGTGGCGTTGAATGCAGCCACGGGCGGACAGGATGAACGAACAAATATGTGTCCGAATATCGAACGATCGAGTGGCGTACGAGAAATAATTCGAATAGGTCGGGGAGAAAACGTCGCGAATGCAATCCGTTCGGAATGGACGTTAAATATGATCGACGACGGGACGCGATAGATTGTCCGGTGAACGAGACGGATTCGCGGGGATTTGTTCGGGGATGGAGCGTAGAGGGTTAGAAACAAAAGAAACGATAAAACGCGCGAAACGCTCGTTATTAGCGAACATCGAGCGGATTCGGCGACATTTTCGAACGTATCGCGCGTTAATAATCGCCACTTTTCGCCCAGTCGCCCGCCCGTAACGTACGCCAATTAAAGTGGCTCTAATCGAATTTTGTTTGGTAGCCTAATTTCGTTGGGGCGACGTTTTTAACGGCATTTTGTTCCGTTGATGTTCTGTTGATACAAACGTTTAACGAATTCCAATAGATAAATCACGTCGCTTTTAATATTTAAAACAACGTTCGTATTTACGATAATACATTATCGGTATAATAGATGTTACGTGCGGTTGATTTCTGACCAAGAAAATGCCGATATCGATTAAATATACTTGTTTCTGTCGTAGAAAATAAAAAGTAAACATTGACGAGACTTTGTCACCATCGACTTAAAACGTAAATCTTTATCGACTAAAATTAAAAATAAATATTTACGCGTCGAGTTTCCGACCTAACTTCAAACATTTCTAACAAGCTTATTTGTTTAACGTTTCTTAGCTAATACGCATATTTCGTTCATTTTCGACGTTACCGAATATCCAGTAGACGAACGCCAGCGATACGACAGCACCCTCTTCGGCACCCCACACAGTCGATCGGAGCAAATAAAATACGACTTTTTCGAACGGTCGGCCGGGAACTTGTTCGGACTTTCTCAGCGACGGTTAGGTAGGTAACTCGGCGAATAATAAATATCCGACGGACGAATTTCTCGCGCGGTCCGACGAGTGTCCAATAAGAGACACATTCGAGTATCAGGGTGCGGTTACGAGTGTTTACCGTCCAACTTCACGCGCGCGCTAATGGGCCTATTTTGTTTGTTCCAACGTATTTTTTACGTTTTGGGAACAACGTGTTTCGTTTTCAGATTCGTTACGAACGACGCGCGCGCGAATACGTACCGGCCCGTAATTTATTCGCGTCTAGTTAAATTACGCGGTTTAAGTACAATTGTGGCGTAAAATATATATGTATATTGTTAATTAATTCTAAAATCGTCGTATCTAGGATGTACGTACGCGTATATAACGTCGGTTATCGTCTCGTCGTATATATTATATTATTACCGCGGTACGAACCCGATTCGGGACTTAAGCGAAGATTCCCCGGTCTGCGTTCGATCCGCCGACGTGTACGTATTACACGCGCCCCGGGGCACCATCGACGTTCACCAAACATCTTGACAATAAAAACGAAATTCTCGCGTCAGCGATTCCCGTGGTCGTCGATGCGTTTGGCGCTCGCGTTTTTCTCTGTGATCGTATACCGTATACGCAGCACACGCACACACACGGTAAATAATTAAGCGAATTGGTCGACAAGTGAGAGGTGGGCCTGTCTTGAACAATGGTCGAATGGGTTCGAAATAAACGACGGGGAAAGAGGCCACTGTTCGAAATTCGTTCTTACGCCGTTAATAACGACCCGGGTCGCCTCCTCTTCGAAAACACTGTACGTATATTAATAGTTCCCGATATTAGACGAAATTTCGTAATCGATCGTAATAATTGTACGTCGTCAAAGGTTAGGGTCTAACTTGCGTACATGGGATAGTATTTCCAATACAGTATTCGAAAGAAAATTAGAGGAATTAACGCATTTTCAAAATGTTCGAAATACTCGTTTGTCGTAGCGTAGTATTCCGAACACTATTTTTCCAAAATATTAAAGTATTATGTTTTAAACACTTACCGAATTAATTTTACCACCGTACGATTACCTTTCACCTTTAATTTATGTACTTTGTGTTCAGTCGACTTCCAGCGTTAAAAGCGTTAAAAAAAACAAACGCTTAATATTGACTTTTAATTCGTCGTAAAATCCGACTTCGGAGATTCCAATAAGTTTATGTATGTGAAACGTCGAATTAGGTATGTTGTACGCGCGTTGTTGTAGTGAGGCGAAATTTAATTGTCGCTTAGAGCCCGAACTGTTTTTCGATTTGAAACGCAGGCCAACGAAATAGTAGTAACGAAAATGAAAAACATCGAGTGGCTCGGAAAATTACGCGGCGTTTCGCGAGACCATCGTGTCGTGAAACGAGCGAGTGTATTTAAGAATATCTCTTTCAAACGGAACAGCGGACATGCACACGTACACAATTACTGTAATACAAGGTCGAAAGCACAAAAGCGTCGTCAAAAATAATGGATGTGATTAACGCGATATATATCGCCCACCTTATTTGTCCGTCGCGGAGTGTTGGTCGTTTCGAGTTTACACTGTGTTGGCATTTGACGATCGTCAACCGCAGAAGGACTGACTCGGAGAGACGAATATTGTACGCCATTCGTTCGGCGGAGCGGAGTTTGTTTTTGCGTCGTATTATTCCGATTCGAAAACGTCGAAAAATTCGAAACGAATCGCGGAAATTGGATCGTCAAGAGCTTATTTTAGAAATTCTTTTGTCGATCGAGAGGCCTGACGTTGAGTAAAAGAGTCGTCGAGTTATTATTTATTTTTGGCCCGGGACTAAAAGTTAAAAATAGAAATTCCGAAGGGGGTTTCCCCCGAAAGGGGAGACCTCTTACATTTCTCTTATCGTTTACTCGAGAGTGCGAAAAGAACTTTCGAAATTGTTCGCGTTTGTTTTTAATGATTCGTCGACAAACGCGACAATACAGACGGATAATTTGTTATTTCTGTCCTTCAGAAGAGTATTCGCGTACATACATCGGACATTTGAACGCGCATAATATCTCTTCCGCTTTGCGAAAATTGAATAGAAAAAACGGTAAAAGTTTCGTAAGCAAACCTATCCACTGTCTGTTATTCGCGTCAACGATAATTGCGCAAATCGTAATCGAATACAAAAATACTATTAGGCGACGTTAGCGGTTAAACGGCGGCCGTAGCCGCATAGCTAACTTTCGGAATTCATATTCTCATTAGAAAATACGAAAACGTATGAGAACGTATTGAAAACCCCGAGTCGGTCTACGATTGTAAACGTACTCCGTAATAAATAACGGATTCGTTCTCATATTTTTAAAAATTTTTTTGTTACTACCTAAAACATAATTGCCGCGTGGTTTTAAAATACCCCTGGTATTTTTCAATTTCATAACGTGACGGGATGTATATATACATCCATTTAATTAATTAAAGTTTTAACGTAAACTGTAAAGTAATAATATCGCACAAAGAAAAATAACGCTCTTAGTGGAAATTAAATTACGCCGTAGTCGGTCGAGAAATATTCTTTTGAACATTTAACGGTTTTAATTGAAATAAGTGAACTTTATCCATGAATTCAAATCGTATTATAATCTTGTTCGCATACGAAATGGACTGTATTACGTTAATTGTGTTCGGAATTTAATCAAATGATAACGCGGAAAAAACGAAAAAACGAAATCGTTGTTTTGTTCGTGAAACACCGAGACACGCTTAAAATATATTCCATTTAAGCGGACCGTACGAGAAACGATCGGTTTTAAAGATATTTGCGTAAAACGATTTGTACTTCGAAAACGGAAATCGGAAATTCGGAGTTTTCGTACGCAAGTACGTCGAGTTAAATTGTCGCGAGTTTATACATTAACATACAGACGCTCGATAATGGCGAACGCCATAAATCCGTCACTTGGTGGGTGAGAGGGGAGAGAAGAGGACCTTTTTTTTCAATTTGTCGTTGCCTTTGATTTCGTTATAATAAGCGCCGGTTAGGCACGTTGTTTGTATTCCGTGGGCTGGGAATTCGGGATTAACCGCCGGATAAGAATATCGCTCCCCTCAACGTAACAACCCTTCCTCACCCTTTATATATCGAGTAAATAAGATTTTTTTCATCCTACGCATTTCCCGATAAAGACGGATCTCCCAGTGACGTTTTACAAGAAGTATAATTTCCACCCCTGATCTCCTCAGTGCCGGTAAAACTGTGGTGTGTGCGTAACAAGACGTTCGAGGGGATTTAGACAAATCCTTTCCCGAATTATTCTTCGACAGCGTTGACGGATAAAAACGAAATAATAAAAAAATCCACGCCATCGTGACGTCGCGTTCTACATTTTAATACGTACATTTTTTCCCCTATAAAAACGATTTTAAAAGATATAGTAATAACGATTTGTTAGCACGCAGAATTTTTAATAACACAAATTAATCAAGCATATATATAGTGTACGAACGGGAGTATCGGTATAGAATGGCTGTATCGATTGGTAAATAGTGGAAACGGTGGTACGAAAAAAATTGTTCACCCTCTCCGACGTTTGAAACTCGTCGAAAGTCCGTCTCGGTCACTTTTCGACGCGTACGTGTTTCGAAAGTCCCTTTAGTGGTCGGTAGTGTCTCGGCGATTGTACCTAAATATCGTCTAACGTTTTCGTTTTGTACGCGAAATTGTCGGTCAGCAAAACGAGTGCTGCGACAAATTCGACGCGACCGTGATTAGCGGCGCGTACTCGAGACACCGTTCTCCTTATTTTTCGAAATTGTTCGTTCGATTTGCGATTTACGTTTAAGTTAGAAAATTCGAGAGCGTATTTCGAGCGTCCTTTTTGCGGGCGGAACACGTATTAAAATACCTTTAAGCGCGTCACGGAATTCGTAACCGGACGACGAACGTTCGTGCGGGTCATTGTATTGGCCGATCCACCGCCGAAATAATAACGCCCAAAACGTCTCGGTCGCGAAACGCTTCGAGTCGTCGTTGGACGCCCTCACCCCACTGGCGTAATTCGATAAACATATCGTCTGGCGCGCATGTCGAGCCGGCCGCCGTAATAGTACGTTATTGTTTATAAATACGCGGCGAACACGGTTACGAACACTTGGTCGAGGAAACAATAACGCGGTTACGAAATTTCGAAATACGTCCAACTTGGCGGCGCGTGTCCGCGTTATTCGGACGCACACGTGCGCGCGTTTGTAATTTTCTATTTCGACGACGGCTCGTTATTGTATTTAACGGCGAGCCCGTTGTTTACTACGCTAGTCGCCATTAGGTTTTATCGAAAGACCCCCCAACATGTACACTCGAAAACGGGCGACAGTGGGAAAATTTTCGAGCTCGTCGTAACGTTTATCGGAGTTCGCAGTTAGGTTCGTTGCGTTACCGAGCCGGGCGGTCGATCGATTCCTTTTGCGCGTCGTCAGATTCGTACGGTCTAGCTAACTTGCGCGTCGCGTATTAGCGAAACGTATACGCGATTCGACGCACGGAGGGAAATTCGATTTCCTCGTTTTTACTCACCGAACGTTTGCCGCCATCACCGCCCGGAAATATGATCTTCTCGGGAATTCGCGAAAACTACGAACCGACGCGTGTCAATTTATACACCTCGTCGCGTCATTTGTTCAACAACGACAGCGAGCGAAACGAACGGACGCGCCGAATGATTAAAATAGCGAACCGACAGCGGCGTGTAGATTGAAAAACGTCGTCCGGACGAACAGAATGGAAAAAGAAAAACAGTCCACGACGAACGTCGCGAATCTCAACGGACTTTCGAGTAACGTTGTTACGAATATTCGCCAGCATCGCCACAGACCGAGACGATTGAAATTATCCGCGTAATGTGTTCGTAGCGCGCTTTCTAAATAAAATCTCGAAATACAGTTTCGCGGAGAAACTATGATTCCGGCGAGTATATCGATGAATAGATCACGGAGGGCGAAATTTTCGTCGTTTTTTCGTAGCGACCGAAAAGTCCGACAGCGAACACCGTGAAAGCAAACGTTAATGCGCGAAATGGAAAACGCAAAAAAAATCGAAAATTTCTCAAACCCGCTTTAAAGTTTGTAGCGTCAACTTCACGACCGACCAATCTCGATGGATTTGCGAACATTCTCCCGAAGAAATACGTTCGGCTCGATCGACAACTTCGAAAACAGACCCGACAAACTTATTTCGATATATTCGGTCATGAAACGAAAATTTCAAATAATTTATTAACAGTGGTGTACGGCCGATTTTCCGCACGACAAATATCGACGAAAGTACATACGGTAAAAATTAGCTCTTATTCTATCGCCAGAATTGTTAAGAGTCATTTGTTCGGACGAATTTTGTGAGTTTTTCTACGACGTGTGGTATTGGACGTGTATTTCTAACTCTAATGTCGAATAATTCGTAAAGTTTTTGCGAAAACGTGACGGAAAAGTGTATTCGTTTACCGTGACCGACTTAGATATATATTTATATATATATATAACAATAAAAAAACACGCGTCTTTGTAAAACCAATACGTTCGTTGTTTCACTTGGAAAGGAGGAGTAACGCTGACCTGTTAGTCCGTTATCCAAGGACGTCCTTGGTAAGGGAATTGACCACCTTTTTTTCAATCTAAATCTTCAACGCGCGATAAACTATTGTACTTTAAAATGTTTTCGAACGGTCAAGAGAAGAATGGCTACGTAAACCGTTTAGCGAATAGCGCGCGTCTGTTGGTTTTCGAAATTATACGTACGAAATATAAAAAGTTTCGAACACCAATATATATATTTTAGTCTATACAGTGTCGAGTAAGTTGGTTCGCTTATTACACGTCACGTACACGAAATGAAATTTCTCCGAAACGAGAAAATTGACTATACGGTAGACTTTCCAATGACAGTGGAAAAGAAATTAGAATATTTACTACGTCGTCGTTTACGAAACAACGCTGCAATCTCGTATTTCTCGACGACACGTTCCGATTACGTTAAAAGTAACTAATATCGGCGAAACGGCAAAAACCATTTTTAGAATTTAAAATTTGTAATTTTTTTTTTGCAGTGACAGCTCCTGGCCGTCAATAATAATTCGCCGTTTTTCGACTAATTACGCAATAAATACCATAGAACTGCATCGTTTTTCATCGAGTCCGTAAAAAAATTTCGACGACGACTCGTCGACGAAATTTGTGACGCGTTATAATGAAGGGATTATCGGCGAGTAAATTTCGTAGAAACAAATCGTTACGTTCCGCGTATCATTCGCGAAGTACCCGACGCGTGAAATCATTACGAACGAACTCACAGACTAGTATTCGCACTAGTTTCGAGTTGGTTTTCGCAGTTTTAGTAATAGCGGTCATTTGTCGTCTTAAATAACTCCGTATTATTAACGACAATCGAGAAGCGAATTTCCCGAACGCGTTACATTAACGGGTGTCCGCGAACACACGGCTTAAAGCGTACCGAAAAACAATATTTTTTTAACCACCATATATGTTTGCGTTGAAAGTACGGGACTATTAATAAAAGTTTTAAACGCCTCGCGTACCAATCGCGGGTAACATTACCGATACGAAATGGCGGTAACGATGCAATGGCGTTTGATTTGTGGTATCGAAAATTTCGTCGTCGGTTACCAATCACAGAGCGCGTGGTTAAACTTGGTTGATTATATACCGAGGTTATACTTTTGGATATATATATATGTATATATATTGTCGGTAAGATCATACTTCGTTTCGGGAACGGGAAATATACACGCGCGCGTTTGAGAGAAATACCCGAAACCTTTTCTTAGACGTAATTAGTGGTCGTCGACGTCGGGAAAACCGTGTGGTTATAAACGCCATCGGTTCCTTCGAATCGTTCGGGCCGTCAGTGATTTTCGTGGCCTTTGTACGAAAACACACGCGATAATTTATTTCGCGATTCGGTGGGTGTCGTACACGTTACGATTATGTCGGCTACGGTCGCGTACGTGTGTCGAGCTTCGCGCGCGGCTCTACCGTGATATCGCGTTAACCGGTGACCGGTGCGAAAAAGCGATAGAGCGACGATAATATACATGTGAGTACTAAAAACCCCGTCTTTCGTGGGGCGTATTTTACCGTGACGGGGACGAAACATAGAAGCCGGGAATATTATTACGGTCCGAGATCGCGCGAAATAATAATTATTACCGCGCGCGCGCGTCTAGATGTACGATAATATTATACGTACCGGGCGGCCGTACGTTCCACCCGAGGGGTTCGCTGGCCGGATCGCGACCCGGATCGCGCGGGACCCTCGAAAGCGTCGGACCGTAACATTATGCGCGCCCGTTTGAGTGGCGTCCGTTTTTCGAATACACGCTTTTAAGCGTATACCTTATGTATATGAGGCGGGCATCACTCTGCGACGAAACGGGCGTTAACATTTCCCATACACACGTAGTATATACGTATAAGCGCGTATAATATACGGACGAATCCGATAGGAATCCATTAAATTCCTAGCACAAAATCTCGACGGACGTACATCAACGCGCTCTAACAATATATACATATATACATATATATATTACGAACAGTACGGTGGGTTCCCTATTTATATATATATATGACGACCGTTGGGCGTAATTATTTTTGCACTAGCGATTTTCTATGTTCCCGGACATCGAAACTTACGGTATCGTTATATTCGTTTTTACGCGAAAAACGGGAAACGGTCGTCGTTTTCGAAACGTTCGGCCTAAAATCAATCGAATTACCTTTCGGGTATGAAACGGTAACGTGGGTGTGTCTCCTCATAAGTATTTGCGAAATTAAAACGAAAAAATCCGTTTAGATGTTGTTGTGATCAGACACTCGCGCTAGTGTTTCGAGAGTATCTTAATTTTTAGTTTTTTTTTTCGAAAAACTACCCATAACTGGCACTCGGTTGTCGGAAACGATCGCGCGCGATTTGTCGCTTAACGGTATAGCGCGAACGAACGTATAAAAACGGCTTGATTGTAAGACGTCCGTCGTTGTCGAAAACGTTTCGAATGTAAAGTTCGGCACAGTGGATCGTTAGCGACCTATGTGTTCCACATAGGCAGTCGTCGAACAGCTCGCCTAATCGGACTCGAAACGCCACGTGGGGTGAAGAAACGGACCATGGACGGAAACGGCGCGTTATGAATTCGTAACGACAGTGGCGTCGGTCCGGGGGCCAATAACGCTCGGCGAAACGTGCGAAAACCGTAGGGTAGGAAAAAACGAACGTGCGGAGACGAGACGCGCGGATAGCGGTAGGTATACGAGACGCGTACATATTACGACTACCATCTTAGTAGCGGTTGGAGCCGTTCGTAGACGCGCCGGAAAATTAATCTCCGCGCGAATATTCCGGTTTAAGTTCGTAATAACCGTCGGCGTCGCGTTAACGGTATTATATATATATATATACATACGCGTCGCGTAGATGCGCGCGAACGTTTAATCTCGCGGAAACGGCGCGTGAAAATAAATTACAATACGTACGCGCACTTATCTCGGGCCTCGAGCCCGGTAATTAATTCGACCGAGAGAACGATTTATTACCACACCCCGATCGGACCATCGCCTATATACAAACACGTGCGTATGTATATATATATATATATCGTACGGAACGACGAAATCGGCTCGTCCGACGATTTTTTCGTCGACGTCCGCGTATTTTCGACCGCACGCCAATACGTTAACTAATCGTACTTGTCGAGCTACGTGTACGACGGGTACGCCGGCGAAATTTTCGTTTCGGGACGAGATTAAACCGTTCGATTTAATGCGCGCGCGCGATACACACGAACGTATACGTACTTATTGTCGTAATATATTTATATAATCGAACGCCAAAAACTCGAAAGCCTATCGCGACGTTTCTAGTTTTGGTCCACGTTATCCATTCCGTTCAGGTTCGCGCGTCTTATCGTGTCGGCCCGAGCCGACGGACTAAACGACGTACGTGTATATATATTCGGTAAACGTTATAACTATCGACCTATTTTCTAGTAATTCGCGACTAGAAAACGGAGCCGAATGATTTTTTTTTTACACAGTTTCGAACGAACCGTCGGTTTTTTCACAACGCGGATAACGTCGAATTGCTTTGTTTATATAAATAAATAAATATATATATATATATATATATATATATATATATATCGTTAT
>JAIPRN010004559.1:0-14341 GCA_025469175.1 Geopemphigus sp. TES_GeoC_2020
TTTAGGCAATGCCGAACTACCTATGCCATATAACTATTGTATTATTGATAAAGATGGATATAAACCTGATGTCATCACCAAATTCGCCAGGGATGTTTTCGAAAGGGGTAAATAAAAATCCTTTTCTTAATACTGGTTGCCTCCATTTTAAATTATAATCTGCGCTTTAATTCGTCAGGACATATTTTAGTATATTGCATAAGACGAATATTGAATATATATATATATTCACACGATAGAATATTTTTCGAAAGAGATTCCTGCTGATTTGCAGAATTTCGCAACATAAACCTAATTACTTCGTACAACAATAACGGCTTGAATTTAGAATATTCTTTAAGAACTTACGAAAATACTACAAAAAATAATTACATTAAAAATTCTTAAAACGTTGTAAACAGATTTCTATTGATGAATAATATAATTCATTTAAGTTATAATAATAAAAAAAATTTTATTTGAGGCTTCTTGTATATTGACTACAAATTACTTAAACAAATTATTATTTTTAAGTAGTTATAAATCATATTCGTAGAAATCCGTAAATCGTCAAATTACAGTTTAATAATATTATACACTTTCATATTGACTTTACCCAATTAATGAAAAATTAAAGGATTGATTTACGTCTTGGACTTTCATTAAGTAAATGATAATGTGCTCGAAATTATGTAATAATTGCAATTTGTCTTTATATTTTGTAAGAATATTTGGAAGAAACATCTCCAGAACAGCTATACAATTTCAATGAGCAAACTGGAGGTTATGCAATTCTGCGGCCTTTCAATTCAGAAAACTCGCCGGACATTATCCTTGACCTACCACGTAATACAGAATATAATGATGGCTTCTAGTTTATATTATTTGAATGACAAAAAACGATTTACACATTTAGTACATCGTTAGGATGACATTTTTAGTTAATTTGACGCCACGAATTTGTTTTTTATGACTGTTAAAGAATATGTTATTAACACAAAAAAATGTTTGATTATAGAAAAGTTATTGAGTATAAATTTTTTTCAATCAATTTACTATTCATAAATATTATACAAAAATATCAGATGATGGCCTTTAAACGGGAAAATATTTGCATTTTATTATTAATTAACCAACAAATTATGAACGGACATCGAATTATATCGTAATAGAAATAATTTATTACCCATGATATTTTTTCATTAACCTATGCGTATTCACCAAAAAGAAATTTGCAACTATGTATACTGTTATTATGTCATGTTTCATAAATAAACTGCGCTCTGTAAGAATATAAAGACTGAAACACTTATTAAAACAATAATAAATAAATCACAATAATATATGTGTTATACTACACGTCGATTAGTCTTTAAAAATTACTTAACTTGTTTTAAATTCTAATATTAATATAAGTTGTCTCAACGTAAATTGTTTTTTGTTTTAGCTGCGCAATATCAGTCCTTTGCTAGATATTTTAGGGGTGATTTGCCAGGCCAGTCATCGAGGGCTAATGATAATGATAACTCCGATTAAGAGTTTTCTAATTCTGCTAAAATTTCAATCAACGAATATTAATGTGTTCGCCATGTGCACGGTTTAAATTCACTGAACATTATTGCACTAGTTTTAGTTTCTCTATTTTATCGTGTAATTTACAAATTATAACATTTTTAAATATATTAAATATATTTAATAAATATTTAAATAAATGTAATAATATAACGTTTCCCTCTATGTATGAAAATTCACATATGATAATTCTATAAAATATGTATCGTTTATTATTTTAATTGAATTAAATATTTAATACAATTTTTACTGAATATATCGTATATTATGACTTAAGTATTTTTTTTTCGATTTAGTAATAAATAATTAAATATTATAGATAGTAGAGGTTATGTGTACTTAAAAGTTGTAATATCTTGGTATTTTAATATATATATATAAGCACTAAATATACATATATTTCGTATTAACATTTTGTTAGCGAATGCATCAAGCGTCAGTTCCTTTTAATTCAAACAAAACTATAGATTATGCCTATCTAATATTTTCACACCCCAGAAGTTGGTAAGATCTACAATGACTACATACACTTTTATCATAATTATGATGTGCACAGGTTTTGTGACACTCATACGAGCATTAATAATAAATATTTTATCATCAAACTATAGATATACATCTGACTCTGCGTAATGCCTAATATCGTACTTTTCTCTATTAGATCAAAATAATTACATAGCCAAATAAACCAAGAGTAGAATCATCATCATCATCCTCGTCATATTCCCATCTATTTGGGGTCGGCCACCTTAGTCTTAAACCTCCATTTGCCCCGATCTCCCACAACCTCGACGCACACACCAGCAATCCTCATATCCTCCTCAATCGTGTTTAGCCACTTTTTCTTTGGTCTTCCTCTTCCTCTTTTTCCTTCCACACTCAATTTCATAACTGTTCTTACTGCTTCTGAAACTTCACTCCTCATAATATGCCCAAAACATCTAAGTCTATTCTCCCTCATTTTATCCATAATAATATATATTTATATTGTCATTGTAATAAATAAATAACGACATATATTTCGAACCAATATGAATAATACAATTAGTATCAAGTAAATGTATAGTAGAAGAACAAAATCTAATAAAGTTCACGGTAAGAACAGGAGAGAAGGGAAATGTTGAAAGTAATTTTGCAATAATGTGCTCTACAAAGTAAAATTTGGTATAAACGATCACGACAAGGATGGAACAAACTGGTAGTAACCAATGTATGGTGTTGAGCTGCCGAAAACTGTATGGATCTAATCGATATAATAATCGGACAAAAATTATTACTTTTAACGTAAACACTATATTCCTGTAACATACTGATTGTTCTATCGATTACATACGCCATTCCTACAATATATAGTTGAAATCAGGCACCCAAATTTTCAAGTATATTTTACGGGTGATTACCAGTTTGGAAGATAAATTTTGTATTAAGACTATCAAGCGCAAATACACTCTACATGCTCTAAGCATTTAAGGAACTCGTTAATTCGTAAGTATAACTATATAAATTGGTATATTTGAACGGAAATGAATTGTTCTTTATATTATTACAAAATATATTAATCGAAACGCGAATTTCTTATACGCCTGTGGGAAAATGGTTATTTATTCATCTAAGTAAATAAGAAATATCATTTTCCATCTGTCTACTTAATTACTCATTAACATTATATAAAATAATCGCGAAAATTAGAATGGTTTTACTAAAATTAAGATTGCGAAAATCCCAAAATTATAATTAATATAATGTTATAGGAAATTAAATAATGGGGCAGTTCTATATTATCGTACTTTCCACTTATTCCTATTTTAAAATATTTAATTAATAAAGAATGTAGGATAATAAGAGGACGTAGGCTATTTCTTGTGAATAATTGTGCCAATAAAAATGAATATAACCTAATAAATTAAAAGCAATTTACGGACAAAATTTCGTCCACCTATGATGGAGAAAATTTAAATGCGAAAATTGGAATAGAATATCTTAAATGATTCGTTATAGGAAGTGTCGATAATGTTGAATAAAAATTAACAAATGATTTTATATTATTCTGTATTAATCACCAAAGTTGGATTATTCTTTTGAATATTGGTAAAATATGTATTTAATAACTTGAATTTGTATACGTCTGTGGGATAATACTTGTATTAATTTATTTAAATAAATAGTACCAGAACCACAAACCTTGGCTACAATTTACTCGAAAACACATTTGCAACAGAATTGTATTATTTCAACAGGAGATTGAATGACAATAGAGGGTCAGTTTCAAAACGAAATTGGCTAAAGGAATATATAATAAAAGTATGCGTTAAAAAATATTCGTAACGGTTTATATATTTCCGTATAAGTCGAGTTTTATAATTTCTGAAGTTCAAAAAACAGTATTGTGAATTTATAATTTTCGATTGCTATTAAGAATATTGTGTATTCAACACATTGTTTATGTAGTCGATATTTACAAATCTAAGTAAATAATAAAATACCGTATTTACTCGAGGCCACATATTTTCTTAATTCGAGTAATGCAAGATCCAACTTACGGATAAAGTGTAATAAAGCATTAGTTTCAATTAAACAAAACAAAAATCAAGATGTATTTTAATAAAGTAATTTCCGCTATAGCACTGGTCTTAAGTATTTCAATCAACTTTATAGAATCCCATCAAACCAATAGTAAGTCTGATGTATATATTTGTTGACAAGAAATATATCCAACGAAAGAAATAAAATATAAGATAAAATATCGCATATAATTTACGCATTACTAATACTAAATAAAAAAATTGTGATTTTTAAATTTAAAAATAATGTTAAACAAAAAATAAGATTACTATCAAGTAGAAACGCATAAAAAATTATCGAGAATTTCAGTAATCAAATATTTTTGGATTTAAGAACTAGAAATATTTGTTTTATGATTATTGAAATGAAAATCCATTTTTTTAAGGATGAAATACTAATACTTGTGAATAATTATGTTTTTAATTTTAATGTAGTGTGCCTAAGTAAGTATAACGATTACATTTTTTTGCACATAATACAAATATATTTGTAACCTTATCCATAATAACTCATAAGTAATTTTTTATACACTGTCAACTGTATAAATTTTAATTAAACATTACATCACCACATACACTCTCGACGTTCCTACAATTTTGTGTTGATAAAAATTATTCCAAGATTTTACATACAACTCGCTGTTATTTGTCACATATAGAAACAATTTTTTTTTATTATTCACTACCTATTACACCACTACGCTTCCCTAACTGTATGCATATTCCTATTACATTTACGACACTGTTTATATCCGTTCATAAAAAAAAGAATCACTTTATGGATGAAATAATTTTGAATAAAAATAATAATTCTCTAACAACAAACGTATTTATTTTTTGTACGTATTTCTATTTAAGGCAAATGTTTCTCGTTATTAATTTTAAAAAAATTATACGATTAAAATCGACTTCTTTTATTGTACTTTTGTAACGTCTATGTTCATATTTAAATGATGTAACAAAATAAAATATTAAATATTAAATTATATTAATAATATATTTATACGTATATTTTCATATCGTACCTATATTTTATATTGTAGAGAAATTCTATCCTTCCAGATATTTGTATAAATATTTTATTACGTCAAGTTAATACGCTATTCAACAGCCGAAAGATTTCGACATGTCCAATATAGAGTGTATTATTTATAGAATTTGTTGTAAAGTTTATCCCAGCTAATCACAAATAATAGGAATAATGTCATAGAATTCTTGGTGAATATTTTCTTTTATATACTAGTAAATGTGATTCATAATAAATATATCATAATACAAATATTGAGGGCAAAAATGTGTCGATAAAACTAAAAAATGAGTGTCTACATTAATAACAGATTTGATTTTAAATACAAGTAGGACTTTAAATGCAACTAATCATCTTGTTCAAATTAATTGTTGTTTAGTGTGTTTTTATGATAATTATGAAATAATAAATCGTCTTCTAGATCAAGTTATATATTCTGGAATATTTAAAGGTTAATATCGAAGATTAATATATTTATATGAAAATATTTGACATTTAGAACGTAAATAATTTCGAAACTTGTATTTAAATATTTAATATCTTTATTGATATATAACTTATAAATTAAAATTTACAGTTAAATAAATTAGTTTATAAACACTATTTACAACGAAACAATATAATATATATACACCTTTGTTTGTAATCTTCTTTGTATAACTTACGGGCGTATTAAGATTTACATCTATGATTATTGTTAATATGTAGTTTATATATAAGCGTACTGTTAGTTATTTTTTTAACAAAAATTATAGTATAACTTATAGTAGAAATTAATATAAAAAACATCCAAGTATCCTATATATTGTAATGTTTCTATTCAATATCCCTTATAGAAAGTGTAGTATTTGAATTTAAGTGAAATAATTTTTTTAAATTGTTTGGTTTAATGATTTTGATTGTATAATACATAATAATCATATGTTATTTTAATCGATAAAATAATTTTTTCTTTTGAAGAGTCATTTGATGGAGTTGCTGCATTCCAATATATATATTTTAAAAGTAAGTGATTGAATTAATAATTATCTGCAAAACGAATATTGGCTTATTATTAAATACTAATGGACCCCATTTGTTGACGAATTAATAAAACAAGGAGCTCCCCTTAGCATAGTTCATTTTTCTTAATTAATATATATTTATATAAGGAATGTTGGTCAGTATATATTGAATATTCATATTTTTAGTTTATAATAAAATGTAGCAGTGAACATTAATGGAATTACATTTACGAAATTTAATTGCACTTTATAGATTGATACAGAAGTCTATTAATTTATTATTTACGAAATAAGCTAAGAATAGGTTAAATATCTATATGAATTTGAAAAGAATAAGCCTAAAAAATAATAAAATTCATAAATATATAAACATATAAATAGGCAAAATGAATTATTTTGAAATGAACTTGGATTAATTTGAAATCACAATAGTTTTGTTATATAAAGTGAACTTTTTACCTGGATATTTAAAATTAGGTATATATTGAACATTAGGATGTTAAATTCTAAATGCACCAGTTATCATAATTATTGAACATAATTGTTTCCATACATCTAAGAAATTCTATAGAATAGAATACATTCATTTATTCTTATATTAAACAAATAATTTGATTATTTAAATAATAATCTATATAACTACTATATATATTTCATTTTTAAGTCATATTTATAAATTCCAAAATTAATTATTATGGAAAACTTTATTCACCAATTGGGAAATATATTACTAGATGTCGAACGTTAATTAATAATTAAAAATTAAATTTAATATTATTTTGTTTCAGTTAATAATCGCAAAATAAATATCAACGAATTTGGTAAATATTTTTTGATGCATCATTACCAATAATAATTTATTATTGTTTTTATTGTAAATGTAATAAGTACATTTTCTTAGTTTTTACATATTTTAATTTGGAAATAAAGAACAATGCTTAATGCTCCATACAGATAAATAATTATCTTATTAAACATCACTAACATTTTTTAGTTTATTTAAAAAAATACATCGATGACATTCTAAAGAACGTTATAAAAGGTATGCAGGAATGTTTCGGTATATATTATTTCTTTAGTAAATACATAAATCTAAGATTATTATTTTTTATATTATCGTTAGATATTTATATTATTATCGAATTTTAGTGCACGAATTAGGTTCCGTTAAAAGTCCGTATGAATGGTGCTTGGATTACGTTGGAGGTTTGTATATTTATCTTAGATAGGTAAATTTAATAGCATTCGACACGAATTAAGTAGAATCTATCATATTGTTAACGGCATATGCACCCTAAACTTCAAGTTAGATTATAAATCATAATATATACATTGACTATAAAATACACATAGTTAAATAGCAGATAATTGTACCAAAACATAGTTTACTGTACCGTTCAGAAAATATGAGAATTATATTTATTTATAATAATAATCACAGATATTGAATAGATAATACTGGTTTTCCTTGCAAATACAACTTAATATGAATACAATATTTTTGAACTGTAGATACATTTACTTATTTTATTGCGTTTTGTATATGTTCTTTTAAAATGATCGCTGTATAATATCGGACATTTATAAGTAATTTCTATAATGATAAATGTATTCAATAAACCTTGGTGATTTTGCGATAGAATATGAATCATTGGCCGTATGTGACAGTGAGTTAACTGCCAGCACTTTATTTTATTTTAATAATTTATATATATATATTCAAGGGCGTTGAATGTAGGTAAAATTTCTAATTATCAAATAAAAAGAACCCTACACTAATTTTATGAGAATCATTTTTATTATATACGAAACTGACGAATTGTCCATGAATTTGTTCTGGTTATTACATAAATACTAAAAAAATACAATAAAGATTGTTTTACGTTACAAATGTATACAAAAATATATATTTCTCGTCATTTCGCATCTACGAAATTAAAATATTTTCAACAATATCGTTTATCTGTATATAATATTCGTATAAACATTGTTACACACATTTATTTCATTAAGTATATAATATTCTAGGGTTTCTTGAAATATTCAAACGTATTGAGAGTAAGTAAATGTTTTATATGACGTTTAAAAGTGGTTTTTCCTCTGGGTTCAACTAATATTACAATAATCGTATGGAAAACATACTCATCCGGAATAACGTTAATGTGGGACAATAAATTGCTTAAAATTGTTTTGGGTACGTCAATATTTCCTATAATGAAATGCCATCTTCTGTCCTCTCAATGTATCATTATGTGTGTAAATATAATTTTTACGTTTTAGTTTTGCAATTTATAATAAATGTACCTAACTAACATCACTATTGATTATTTAAATGACATTTTTAATATCGTAATTATTTCCATGGAGATGATTACGACAAATGGACGTAGGTCAGCGTAATTAATTGTTATATATGATAATTGTAATAATTTGTATAATATAAATTATATTAAAATTGATGATACACTCATATGGTTACAGGTAGTAACATGTGGAATCTACTAAACCCACGTAACCAATATGAAGTATATTTTTTTTTAATTGAATATTTTGTCATTTTTATTATTTAGCTGATAGAGACACAATAGGGGCTTTAAAACACATGTATTATAATTTTAGTGAGTACATTCACAAATTTTAATAAGAAATCACATATTTTATATTTACTTTATGGGAAATTATAAACATAAATTAATAAACTTTCTGTTATTAACAATCATTTTGAGATTTCTACATTATTCTATACATTTTTTTTTTTATTTGTTTAAAAACATAATTTTGTAACTAATGCTTTATCAGAACTTACAAAATACTTTTACATAATAATATATATAAATTATTTTTAATTGTTTTATCTTCTTATTATCTAAAAAAGTACAAAATCAATTGCATGATAGTAAGCTACAATATATTTAATACTCTGATATGAAAATTAACAATTATGACTCTAAATTTAAACAAAAAAAGTTTACCCGATTGATACTTAATAGGCATAAATAATGAATTTTTTTAATAGATTTTATAAGTAAAGAGCAAATAATATTCCCAATTTTATATAAATACACATGCTGTTAACGATACATGTTTATGTTCTATTTGGTATACAAAATATGCTATCCCATAAATCAAAAATAAGAAATATAATTTCAAGAAATAGGTTTATAAGTAAATAAATAAGTATAATGTCATTCATGCTACTTAATATATTTTCGTTTAGAGGATTGTATAATATAATAGGTATATTATGAATAGACAGTAAGAAAATAAGAATAAACTATTTTTCCTCTGTTCTATTACAGGAATTGTAAAAGATTACTATTATTACTTAAATGAAAACATTCTCAAATCTGTTCGTACGTACAATCATTTAACATTTATATTACAAATATAAATTATTAGTAATTTCAATCGCATAACGTAACTTAATTCTCATTGTCAACTTTACAGACATTCACGTATAAAAAATAGTAACATTAAAAATATATATGGACGTATTGTATTAAAACGTTCCATATAGACTGCTTATAAAAAAAAAATTATTATTTCTAACGATAATGAACATAACAAAACATTATTTTCAACAACCACAATGATCAGAATAATTAATATTCGCAATAATTTCTTATTATCAAATTTCATATTGAACAGATCTGTCTACGACTTAACTTCTTTATATAGTTGCTTGGTATTAGTGACGTAACTATAAAAATAAAAATAATATTTTATGAAATATCAGGAAAAGCAGAAATCTTAGGACCAAAACAATATTGTGAAGCCGGTATCAATTTATCATTGTTAAATTTTTACTTAAAAGAAAATTATCATAGTTACCTAATTTATACCCTAATCAATTATTAATATAAAAATTGTTTGTCATTTTAAATTAGCTTGTACATGTAAGGACATTGTTTACCTTGTATTTTTATGCACTTCTATATAATATAATTAAATTTATATAATAGTTGTTATAAAACAAAATAAGGAAATTTGTGACACACGACTAATATAACATCATTATTAATAAACATACAGCGGAAACAACGTTTTTGTAGTTGAATAAATTCATATATACTATGAATTAACAAAGTGATTTCAATTTACATAATATAAATATAAAATTATAGTTTCAAACACGTGTATCGCAAATTAATTTAGCATAAAATTTTATTTTTTTATTTTATACATATCATCATTTAACAAATGTTAATTCCTCCTCCAGTTGAACTTACATTACTTGTAAATCTTCAATGTAAGTATTATATATTTCTTTACTATATTGCGAGAATAACAAACATCATAAATTTTAAATTTCAGTTAACGTAGGCAATTTAAATATTATTAAATTTTAAATGGATATCCGTTATACGTATAATTTGAAAAACAATTCCACGATATACAATAAAAATTTATTATTAATATTTATGTGCTTTAAATATTTACGATTATGAAATAACACATAGTTAAAACAGTCCTATATTTTATTCTGTTTAGTTAATTTCACTGGTTTCCAAGCATTCGAATATGCTTATAATAACAGTAAGTAATTTATTGCGAATTTTTGTTGCAATTAAATGTACGATAAATTGGCTAATTAAAAAAGGGCAGAATAATAACTAACCGACCTTTTTAAAAATAACATTTTCGTAATCGTGTAAATAAAGTATTAATGATTTTTAAAATTTTTTAATTGTTTGGAATCGAGTTCTTCTCCCATTAATATAATATTCAACGACAATCGTACAAAAAATATCAAATAACTAAATTCAAAATCAACTCATACTTCAAAATAGTCCGAGACAATTGACAGTCATGTTTTGATGTAAATTTTGATTTTTCCAATACAATGACATGGTGCGTCATTTTTTTAAACTTTTAATTCCCAGAAAATTTACATTATCGTTGCCTTTTTATTTCATAGTTATAATGCTTAAGAGACATATAGCGTAGATATTTTGAATGCCATCTTTAGCACCTAATTTCTAGTTAAAATGGAACTCTTGAAAAAACGAAAATGTTTCATTATTTTGATGAGTATTTTTAAATGTAAACTTCAAAATATACGATGATTAGTGACCCAATCGACATATTTAAATTACCAAACGAGAACGTTTAAAATATATTATGGGTAACCATCACAAAAAATCCAACTTTATAGTTACACCTTGATGATGATACTCAAATATCGAAATTTATCATACGTTTCGTTTAGTATAATTTAGTTTAAGATGAATGAAATATAAACTTAAATTATCTTACGTATACACTTTTATATTAAAATTGGTAACCACACTTTTTTTAGTCAATCATCCACAATCAATATATGACAAACATAGTAATTATATCTTTTATAAAGACATTATCAATATATTATTAGCGTTAGATGTATTAAAAAAGGAAAAATTACTCCAGTAAAATATATGTATTTTATGTTTTTCAAGCTTTATAATTTGTCGATTGAAATATTGTAAAATATTCTATGTTCAATTTAAAGGAGGATCTGCCTTAATAAATTTTTAAAATTTTTAGTTATGTTAACACAATACCTTGATATACTTATGGAAGTTGCTTCTGAATGTAAATACAATTATAGTCAACTTTTAATTAGGCTCATTAAAAATGTTAATAATATGAAATTTTTAAACGGATATTTAGATTACCAGGATAACCTATTTCTTAAACCAATGGATTGGTGTTATCGAAACATAGCCAGTATGTTTACATTTGATGCACTTTATACATCGTTAATTATAATTTCGTTTTATATTATTTTAGTCTTTTATTAAAATTTCAAAAATAAACCTGACGTATATTTATCATAAATTTTAATTTTTAATCATGTATTTCGATTGTGATGGATGGGTTTTACCAAATAGGAAATAAATATAATTCCCTTAAAAATGAAATGAAAATATTATTTTATTCGATAATTATATATCGTTTGTTAAGAACGATTGTTAATGAATCGGTAACAATTTTGTATAAATAATATAATCATTATCGTTTGTAAATTTCTGAAATAATATTGCTCGTAAAATTGGTGTATAATTAAAAAAATATTATCTAAATATTCTCAATTAAATAACAAATAATTTTAATACTTATATTATTAGCTTTTCATCCGTCAATAACTAATGAGGAAATACAAATCATGTGTGAAAGTAAGTATTATGATATGCACATTTTCTAATACAATACACTTAAAATATCGTTAGTATAGAACTTATTCACAAAATTGAAATTTTTCAATAAACGCAAATATGTGGAGTATTATAAAGATAATTATTAAGTAGACTTTTATAGCAGCTCATCTTTTTTACTCTACTTAACACAATACATGAAATCGAAGATATAATATTCTTATATATAAAGTTATTACTTTAAACGTAGTAATGTAAAAGTTTTACAAATTCTATTCATGATTTATTACATTATATTCTGCAAGTACTATATGGTACATAAATAATTTTTAAATTGAAATTATATTTTAGATTATATGAATCTACCAAATGAGGAAGGTACCAATTTTATTGAACAAGTATATCGTAAATTAGTCATTAATATGGTACTTCACAATTATGTTCAAGAAGTAAAAGGTTTTATTGATTTGGGTTTCGTATATTCGGACACATAGTATGGATAACCACACATGTTTAAATATATAACCTATTAAAAGTGAAGTTTCGTATTCGAAATTAGTTGCGCACGAGGTTTAGAAAAATCCTGATGATGATAAGTTGCGCTGTAGGTTAACTTCATAAATCTGAGTAAAATATTATCGTACTTCTTAGTCTTCTCCTTCATTGTCAATTTTTTACTTTTTGATGTCGGCTCTATAAGATTATCGTATTTAAAAATGTATATCAAATAAATAAACGTTAAATATTGTTCTTTATACTTTTAATTCTCAAACAAATATTACTTTTTTAAAGTTCTAATTTGTGCTCTACGAAATTTGAAGTCTTATACATCCCAATATATGACATTGTAAATACTTAACAATATTTTTGGAAACAAATATTTTAGAGTCACGCAGTGCTATAGCAGCTTTCGAATACGGGTTTAGAAAATGGAGTAAATAATTCTATATAATTATCCATATTAATTACGATTTTGATATTAATATCGCGGTTTTTGCAAATTTTTATAGCTTTAGAGAATAATCCAAATGGTACGTTCATTATTTTTATATTCTGAATTATTAAAATTTCTTTTCTTGTTTTTATGTAATGGTAAATTGTTATTCAGTGAACGATTATTAGAGTAGATTTATAATAATACAATAATATAATTATATTCAAACCTTAAATTATGCTGTCATATAAAGTACAACGAAAAAGTTTGATTAATATTTAAGCGGCCAAAGAATTTATAACAATTTGAATCTTCGAAATTCAATTGGTGTTTTTGTGATATAGAATATTTGTATTTGAATTGAATAAAAGTGTTTTGTCGAGAAATAGTTTTATATTAATTTATTAAATGTACTAGCGAACGTCATAAATAGCACGTTTTAATATGTACAACTGTTTAAGAAGTAATTTATGTATTGAGTTGGACGTTATTAATCTATACGTTTTACTTATATACTTATTTTTGTAGTAATAACAGGAAAATACTATATGTATATACTTGAAGCTATGTCAGACAATCTCAGTACGTATCAAAATTTATAACATATATTGAAATTAAAGTTGTAACGAATTTTTAAACGTATTATATTATAATAACTCGAATACGATGACAAAAAAAAACCTATTTTCATATTGTTTCAAATATATCGTTGAAATACTACGCTGTTGATAGCTGAAAATTAAAATATTTTGTCGGTATAATATGGACCCTTGTCTTCTTCTAAACGTGTTATCCGTTAAGTAAATATAAAAATATATTTAAAGGATATAGCGGAAATTATTTTCAAGCCACAAAAAAATAATTAAGATCACTGTCTAATATCGACTATTGCCCAAAATAATATATCTAAATAACTGGGAGGGAAACTAATCGCTCGCTCACGATGTTCAATTGATTAGGTCCGGTAAAGTCTAAAGATATTTTCGTTTATTAATTTTTTTTTAGGCAATGCCGAACTACCTATGCCATATAACTATTGTATTATTGATAAAGATGGATATAAACCTGATGTCATCACCAAATTCGCCAGGGATGTTTTCGAAAGGGGTAAATAAAAATCCTTTTCT